>JACBKR010003803.1:0-27462 GCA_014218235.1 Colocasia esculenta
ACAAATGATAACAATTATGCATTTTAGCAATTACTGAACCAATTCAGCAAATAGAAATTCAGAGTTGACGAGGCAAGAGAAATCACCCAAAATTTTGAAAAGAAGGAAAAACTTATATGATTAAATGATAAATTTATAATAGCATCATTTAGTGACAATGTATAGTAGCATCACTTTTTGAGACCAATGCTTTAATCAACCTTTGAACTAGCACAACCTATTCTTTCCATGTTCAGAATGACCTCTTTGCAAACTGACTACTCAAACAGAGACAAAAGTTATTTCCATAGAATGGCCACAAGATTGCCTACAATGGTTGCTGATGTTTCCATCTTACTGAGCCAGCTGCTTACCGCTTGTGAAATTTTTGACCTGTTCTTCTCTGACCTGTTCTTCTCTAATTTCTTTCGATGTTTTGGTGACGTTTTCTCTCTATATGCATGTTATCATTGTCAGCAATTGTAAAACATGCACATCTAAACCCTAGCAACTGACTGGTAAATATATCTTCCAAAGCAACCAATATTAGAAAGTTCAAATGTAGTATTTGTACCTAAGTGCTGATGAATAAAATCTTTGTTTCTCGATCACAACAGAAAAATTAATATAGAACAAAGCAATGGGCAGAAATTATACACCAACGCAATGATAAACAGAGAGAAGACCACAGTAGTAATGAATAAGAAAACTTTGATCTCCTAACCCCCATCAACTGCATAATAAATCCGGGAAAGCTCTGGATTATAGGACATATTATAGTCTAATGCATGGGTATTGCTAGAGGAATCACCTTGCAACCACAGAAGCAAATCCATGGTGCTCCTACAACTTTGGCAATAGAAGGGCACAAGGATAAAATGTACTGAAAGGGCCATGAGTGGAAGGGGCACCAAAATGCCCTGACACTAGAAATGTGCCTACCTCTTCTGACAATTAATATGTAAATTAACTTTGCCAAGAATTCACATTATGATCCACATTCATCTCTGGTGGGATTCCACTGCCCCAATCCAGAAAGCTTCCTTCTCTACAAGCTTAGAGAATATAGATGACATATATAAAGGCTGCTAGGGGCAAAACTTTCCTTTGGGCAACAACATCAAGGACCAATCACTGTTAACTGATTCAGGAGATTAAAAAATGAAAAAGAAAAACCACCACAAATGATAACAATTATGCATTTTAGCAATTACTGAACCGATTCAGCAAATAGAAATTCAGAGTTCACGAGGCAAGAGAAATCACCCACAAATTTTTGAAAAGAAGGAAAAACTTATATGAATAAATGATAAATTTATAATAGCATCAGTTTAGTGACAACGTATAGTAGCATCACTTTTTGAGACACATTCTAGATTTTGATCAAACACACAGTGAGCATGGGCACAGACACACGCACACACACACACACACACACACACATATAGGGTTGGTACTAGGGCCCAGATTCCCTTTCACCAGATAAAAAGGCTAATGTGATTAAGTAGATTGGCTCACCTCCAAGAACCCAACACAGCATCACCCTATGTTGCAGGAGATGGCAACTCGAGCCCCCACCCTCGAGAACAAGAGCGTGAACACCCCTTGATCCGCAACAGCGCCTCAACATACACCTCCCGCGATATTCTCCTTCTCTGGTGCCGCCGTGACGGAGGGAGGAAGCCAAAGGTCAGAGATGATGCGCCTAGATTCCCTTTCATCGGAATAAAAAAGGCTAATGCGATTAGGTAGATTGGCTCACCTCCAAGAACCCAACACAACATCACCCTCTGTTGCAGCAGATGGCAACTCGAGCCCCCACCACCGAGAACAAGAGCGTGAATGCCCCTTGATCCACAGCAGTGCCTCAACATACACCTCCCGCGATATTCTACTTCTCTGGTGCCACCGTGACGGAGGGAGGAAGCCAAAGGGGTCAGAGATGATGCGTCGTTGGAGGCTGGTGGAGGAGATCAGGAGGAGTCCACGCAAGGAAGAGCGCGAACGCCCCAACCCCCGAGAACAAGAGTGCGAACACCCCTTGATCCGTAGCAGCGCCTCAGCATAGACCTCCCGCGATGTGTACAACCGCTGGTTCTTCGGCTTCTCTAATGTCGCCGTGACGGAGGGAGGAAGCCAAAGGGGCCGGAGATGATGCGGCGTCGGAGGCTTGAAGGAGGTTTGGAGGAGTCCACGTGGAAACAGGGATCAATTGGAGGCAAGGAGATGGTTAGAAGCCTTCCCCGTCGTGGGAACCAAAATCCCCCCCCCCCCCCCCCCCCCCCCCCCCCCCCCCCCCCCCGCGAAATTTAGGAACGTTTTAGGGCACTTTTAGAAAACTAAAAAATAAAGAAAAATATGATCAATCATATTAGGGCATTTTATTAAATGCCTCAAGAAAAATTGCCCCTATTATGAAAAAACTGGGGCATTTTCATGAAATGCCTCCAAAAAAATGCCCCTATATATTAGTTTTCTTGTAGTGATTTATTAAACTAGCATCATTATATTAAAATGAAAGGTTGAGAACCAAGTAATTTAAAATTCACAAAACTTCATACCACAAATCGTGGGAATATTGCATCCTGGACGTCCATTGGCATATCTTTTCACTGAGGGCCCTCGATAGGAAAATCATTAATTTAGTATGTCGGAAATAGATAGGCCACATCCTCCAAATTAGGACCAATGTTTTTTCTGCATTTACAAATCATATAGATAGGGGTAATTGCATTTATGATAGATAGATAACGAGTACAAGCCCTAGGAATATATTTACTCCCTCTGAGAATGATCTATGGCTGTCATTGACATAACCACTAGTGGCATCATCTCTCTTATCCTCTTATACTGTAAGTAGAGTAGAATGAAAATGAGTACTATGACATTCATATTTTTCATATTTACAAAGCTATTGAATTAAATGACATAAGTAGACTTCTTATAAGTGCATATATATTAAGAAATTTTAATAGACATATCTATGACCGATGGTAGAAGGTAGCCTCCAACATCCCTCCACTGCCCCTCGTTAAATTTAAATGACAAACAAACTTCTTATTAATGCACGTATAGCAAGAAATTTTAATTGATATACCTGTCACCAAAGTCGGTGGTACAAAGGTGCCTACAGAGCCTATCCCCATGTCCTCTCCCAACCCACTCAAGGCTCCAGACCTTCCCCCTCCTCGAACCATCTCTCCTTTGACAATATTAAAAATCATATATGTCAGTTACAATATGTTGAAGAAAAACTAACAACATTCATTATCAATGCATTTTCAAGCATGTGGAAATTCTTACAATATTTTCTATCAATTTTCAATGAATATTCATTTCATTTTCAAATGATGAGGATATTTACTCTAACTCAGCCTCATCTTCCTCTTCCTCTTCATCTTCATCTTCATCTTCATCTTCATTATAAGGCAGTTGAGTACGACAAGTACATACCATAGGTTCAAAATACATTGAATAAAAATTTGACAAGGTAAGATCATGTATACCTCGCTAATTGAACCCTCTACTTTTGCTTTGTTGCACCTTTTTTTTTTGAATTTATGCATACACCCAAGACAATAGTTCAATTTAAAATCCAACACATATTATACAGAGCTAACAATTTATAAAAATACTACCATATATTCATGTAAGTATATCTCTCAAATAGATACATCCATCGAAATAGAACTGACCAACCAACTTTAGCTTTATAAGGAAGGTGAATGATTAAGTGCTCCATCAAATCAAAGAATACATGAGGAAATATCTTCTCTAATTTACAAATTGTGGTCACCACATTCTCTTCGATAGTGAGCAATCCTGAAACCTAATTTTTGATGTGCACGAAATCCTGAAGAAGTGACTTAACTCAGTTAGACTTCCCTATAAAGGCTTCAGTAAGAAGTCACAAAATGCTATAGGCACTAGCCGCTACATGAATACATAGCAATTGTGGCTTTTCATTCCATATAATTTTTTCTCATTAACATTCACACAACGTGCAATTTTGGAGGTATATCTATTTGAGAATCTCAATTATTTCAACCACCCACACACTTCCTTGATCTTTCCATCACCAAGCACATATGTTGCTTTTAGTTTAGCAAGTTTTCTATTTCTATTATGAGTTTTAGCTCTAGACGTTTACAAAGCATTTTCAAATCCATGCGCACTTCGATATTATCCTTTGTTTTTTCTTTTATGTTCATGATGACGTTGAACACATGATCAAATGTATTCTTCTTAATACATATGGCATCCAAGTTGTGCTTTGTAAGAAGAGTGGACCAATAAGGTAATTCCTAGAAGATGCTTCTCTTCACCCAATTGTGTTGCTTTCCAAATGTAATGACCTAGAATTTGAGACCCAAAAAAAGACTCAAATCTTGCATCACCAACCATGACTCCAAAGACTCGAAAGGATTATGTAATGTTCTAGAGAGAGATAGACTGACTAAGTAATTAAAACTAACAATAAACTTCAACGATAAAGTAGCATGCTCCAAATTTATAACTCAAGTACACACCTTGAGAAGACACTCCAAGGTGACAACTAGTACATAGGGACACCACCCGACTCTTGTCCCAGTCCTGAGGTAGACATTGCCCCTTACAAGCTTGCAACCTAAAAAGGGGAGTGAGCCTTACAAAGAAGGAGGCTCAGTAGGGATCATCTGATCCACACACTCAACCAAATAGCATCAGAGTAGAAATGTAATAACATATAAATTAAAGGCAAAGGGAAACTACAACAAGCACATATGGAAAGCACCAACCACAAGGCACAAAAAACACAGGGCCCATGACTATATGTTTATTCAACACCGCTCCCTGCCTAAACACACCATCACGAACCTAACTGCACCCGATCACATCTACACCATGGCTATACAGCAACATAACAACGCACCATGCACGCAACACACTCGTGACATCCATAGCCACACCTGGGCACAAAAACAAGGTGACCCTATTAGATAGCCAATTTAGGCCAAAGCATAGTCAACCACTCCATGCACTCTAAGACTTCACCATGGTCATGGTGACATGGTTGTTGTACTCCGTAGATTTTGATGATCACAAAAACACTAAGTTTAACTCATGTTGAGAAAATCACAAAACACTAAGTGTAATTCATGTTGATGACCCAAGTGTTTGAATTATTTATATATGATTTGAGGGCCTAATTTGTGTGCTAAGTGTGCAGTATTTTTTGTTGACTCCTTTATCTCCATGATTAAATATTTTGGTGATAACAAAACTTATCATAATATTTCTATATTTACCTTAACTTTATTTTTTGTTAGATCTGTCAACAAGAAACTCAAAGGAAATAAAAATTACATCGAGGATCACCACTGTAAGTATTCCAGAAATTTTCTAAGTCCAATAGAGAAGTCAAAGTCTCACATCGATTACTGTTATGAACATCGATTACTCCTTATAAATCCATATCGATTACTGTTTTTAAATCTACATCGATTACTAATTTTTTGTCCACATCAATTACTATATAAAATTACATCGATTATAGTTAACTTAAACACTGATTCTTAGTCCACATCAATTATTGCTTTAAGTCCACAATCGATTACTATTTCAAACATCGATTATGTTCAAACATCGATTGCATTCATATCGATTACCTTAGACATTGATTCTCTTTAAACATCGATTACATTTCCTTTAAAACATCGATTACTTTGTTTGGACATCAATTACCCTTAGACATCGATTACCTTTAGACATCGACTGTCTTAAACATCGATTACCTTGCATAAAACATCGATTACCATCTCATATCGATTGTCTTCTTAAACATCGATTTTCTTATCTTTGAAACATCGATTACTGTTTTAAATCACATCGATTACTTTGTACCAAACATCGATTACCCTTAGACATCGACTGTCTCAAACATCGACAGTCCTGCTTAAACATTGATTACTTTTTAGACATCAATTACCCTTAAACATTGACTGTCTCAAACATCGATTGTTCTGCTTAAACATCGATTACAGTTATACTCAAACATCGATTGTCTTCATGGATTATTCTTGAACATCGATTGCTCTTGGACATTGAGTACTTTTTGAACATCGACTGTGTCTTAACATTGATTGACATTATATTATCCATTGCTATTTCAGATATATTAGTTTCAAATACCTTGATAATTATCTGTGCAATAACCTTACTGATTGTGGTTGAAATTATAATGATTGCCCTTAATGAGTTGAAATTATAATGATTGCCCTTAATGATTAATCTTTGTTATGAATATAACTTGGTGCACAGTATTTTCAAATCATTTTTAAAGATGTACATTTCAAATTTCCCGCTAACTGTTGCATATCCTTCTTAAAGCTGTCAAGGACATCTTCTTACAGTATGACTTTTTGACTGATTACTATTTTCATGGTAAGTCTTCTAATACTTTACATGTGAATAGAAAGAAACATTTCTGTCTATGGCTCACTTAGTCACAGGACATAGTTCTCTTGGAGAAAGCGCTTTATGGTTTACCATTCTTATAATAAGTCTTCTTATGATTTATATGGTGATAACATGAACATTTATGATAACATGAACATTTATGTTTCTATATAACACCTTTTTCATTGATTAAAGATCTCTCTCTTAGCATTTAATGCCTGTAGGTTTCCAGTAGTCACATGTTTCTACAACGTAAGGCTTGCTACGACTGTATGGAAACAAGCACCAAGGAATAAGAGACATCAGACACTTCAACTGATACTTCAATAGACACATCTGAACAATGCTGAAGTGCTTATAAGGAGACGATGGTTGTGAAGAATGAAACGAAGGAGACATTAGCAATACATGCAGATTCACATAAGCCTTCACAACCACCATTGAGAGCAATGCACCTTCACTTCAACTCGATCTGCTCCAAGCTCTCCTGAAGCCCTCACTTCTTTTCTTTGAGAGCTAGTTGTTCTGAGAGGATAGCTTCATAGTCTATATTCTTCCTCTCTCAATTCGTGCCTCAGATCAAGCAAAGCTTGTTGTATAAGCTTGATCTAGGGGCTATCCCTTCAACTCTTCTTTAAGAGTGTTCCTCTTTCTGTGAGAAGAGAAGACCTGCTGTGAGTAGGTTGTTTTGTTCCCCTTGCTGAAGGGAAGACCTGTTGCTACAGGTGGTTGTAATGCCTCTTCTTGGGTTGAAGAGAAGGCCAACGGGTGCTGGATGTGTAAGTGTTCTTGAGGGAGACTGTACCCTTGGTTAGTGAAATCCCAAGTAGTTTCTCGGGGACTGGATGTAGGACTCCTGGTGATAGGAGATCCGAACCAGGATAAAAATCCTTGTGCATTTTTGTGTGATTATTTTTATCTTACTTCCGCTGCTCACTAACTCTAACACATGCGCTTTATGTGTTTCTGTCTGAAGTTGTTTTAAGTAGGAAAATTTTAAGATGCTCTTGAAGCATTCACCCCCCCCTTTGAGCTTGCAACCTGGTCAACAAGTGGACAGATGATGATAAGAAAAAGATGTCCTTGAACAGCAAGGCCAAAAGCATATTATGTTGTTCACTAAGCAAGAAGGAGTTCAATAGAATATCTACATGCAAGTCGGCCAAAGAAATGTGGGATAAGTTGAAACTCACCCACGAAGGGACTGACAAGATAAGAGAAACTAGAATAGATATATTGGTAGCACAATATGAAAAGTTTCAAATGCATTCTGGAGAATCTATCTCCTAGATGTATAGTCGTTTCACCGATATCACAAATGGCTTGGCTGGGCTTGGGAAAAGGTATGAGACATGAGACATGTAAGAAAATATCTAAGATGCTTACCAACTTTGTGGACTCCCAAGGTTACAGTCATAGAGGAAGAAAATGACCTTATGGCTATGTCTCTCAAAAACTTCATTGGGTCTTTAATGGCTCATGAGATAAATATGGAGGGGTTAGGAGAATCCTCATCTAAGAAAAAAATGTAGCAATGCTCTGAAAGCAGCAGAAAACACTTTTGTAAGTGATTTAGATGATGAAAGAAGTGAAGCAGACAGTGAAGAAGAAGCTCTCCGATCAAGATGTCTCCAAAGAATATTGTCCAGAAAGAAGCATCAACCAAGAAAAAGGGATTACAAGAAAAGTAAAGATTTCAAAAGGACTGAGCCTATTTGCTACGAATGTAAGAAGCCTGGACATCTTAAGGTTGATTGTCCAAAACTAAAGAAGGGAGACTTCAAGAAAGAGAAAAACACCAAAAAAATCAAGAGATACAAAAAGAAAGCAATGGCTGCTTCCTGGAGCAACGAAACAGACTCAAGTAGTGAGTCAAACTCTAGTGAGGAAGAAGAAGAAAGGCTAACCTAGCCTTTATGGCCAACATTGATGATAAGGTAACCTCTGACTCTTCTTTTACTTCATGTAATGATTCTGATAATTTGGAAGAAGCCTTCAATGAATTATATGGGAAATATAAAGATGTATGTAAACATTTAAAATCCATCAAGAAAAATTTCTCGTGTCTTGAAATAACAAACTCAGACTTAAAATTTGAAATGGAACAACTAGAAAAATAAATACAAGAATTAAAATGAAGAAATAAGCTGCTGCGTGAAGATGTAAAAACTAAAAATAACAAAATACTAAGTTTAGAAAACCAAGAAACTATAATTAAGTCAAAAGAGGAAATGGAAATAATAACAAATGACAATGAATATTTAAGAGCTACTATCGAAAAAATAACTAATGGAATATCTTCATTAATACTAAAAGGTGCAAGAAGATCAGGTAAGAAGAAATATGGAATCGGTTATAAACCACCAGAAAATGAAGAAACAATTATATATCTAGAAAAAATATCATCTACCAAAATTTGTAGTTGAGCAAAAGCCTGCATATAACCAAAAAGAGAGAAAAATAGTAAGATAAACGAAATAATAAACAAATTTACTTGTTGTACTTATTGTAATAAACTTGGTCATACAAAGAACACCTGTCCAACAAAACATTTAAAATGGATACTAAAAAGCCAGTTTGTCGAAACCAAGGTTTTGCAAGGCGAATCGGATCGGCCCAATTCGGTCGAATCAGATCGGATCAGGGGAGATCCGATCCGTGATTCGGGTGATCCAATCTGATTCGCATGGGTACATACATACACACCCTTTCTTCCCCTTTCTTGTTCATACTTATTTACCTAAATTTAGTATTTATAGTTTCATTTACTTAAGATATTACATGTAAATAAGGAAGTACCCCCATTTGAATTCAATAAAAATATCAAAAAAATCATATCTCTTACCAATAAAAAGTGAACTCTCCCATAGAAGAAGAAAATCACGATTTCGGTGATTTTCGAAAAATTCTAACTTTCTAATCTCTCATAATTTGGCCTATCTAAAAATTTGATAATTCAAATAAACTATATGGATCACTAAAAATCCAAAGTCCCGTAAAAAAAGTCAAACGTGCATGTGACTTCTCCAGTAGGAGAGCGGCTCCCTTGGAGAAGTCACATACACGTTTGATTTTTTTTTACCAGACTTTGGATTTTTAGTGTTCCATATGGTTTATTTGAATTATCAAATTTTTAGATAGGCCAAATTATGAGAGACTAGAAAGTTAGCATTTCGCTAAAATCACCGAAATCATGATTTTCTTCTTCGATGGCAGAGTTGACTTTTTATTGGTAAGAGATATGATTTTTTTGATATTTTTATTGGATTCAAATAGGGGGTACTTCCTTATTTACATGTAATATCTTAAGTAAATGAAACTATAAATACTAACATTTACAATCAGGGAGAACCCGATTGGGTCCGATTCACCGCTCCATCAAACCATGGTCGAAACTAACCACACAGGACCCAAAAGAACTTGGGTACCTAAATCTCACTGATCTATTTGCAGGAGAGCATTAGAGCATCTAAGTGGTACCTAGACAGCGGGTGCTCAAGGCATATAACAAGCAACAAGAAGTTGTTCTCATCAATCAAAACTGAAGAAGGAACATCGACATATGGAGATAATGGAAAATGGTTAATAATTGGTTGTGGATCAGTTGACAGTAAAGAAAAGACTCTCATAGAAGAAGTACTTTGTGTTGAAGGCCTAAAACACAATTTGATCAGCATAAGCCAGTTATGTGACAAAGGTCATCAAGTAAAGTTCCAAGAATCCAAGTGTTTGATCATCAAGGAAGGAATAATAGTTTTCGAAGCCTACAGAGAAAGAAATCTCTATGTTTTACATTTGGAAGATTTGAAAGGTCAGGATGTATGCTTGACGGTAAGTAAAGAGCATAATGCAGAACTTTGGCACAGGAGATTGGGTCATGCCAATTTGCATGGAATCAGAAAACTCTTCAAGCATGACTTGGTAGAAGGATTACCAAAGATTAACTCAAGTCTTGATAAAGTTTTTGGACCATGTGCCAAAGGAAAACATGTCATAGCTTCCTTCAAATTAAAGACAACTGTCACCACGACCAAGCCTTTAGAACTACTTCATATAGACTTATTTGGACCTATGAGTACTACCAGTTTAGGTGGCAAGAATTTTGATTTTGTCAAATGATTTCTCAATATATACATGGGTCTCCTTTTTGGAACACAAAGATGACACTTTTGAAGCATTTGTCAAGTTCAGCAAATTAGTTCAGAATGATAAGAAATTCAGTATTATAAGTCTATGATCAGATCATGGAGGAGAATTTCATAATGATAGGTTTGCAGAATTCTGTAATGATCTAGGAATTGAACACAATTTCTCAGCACTAAGTACACCTTAACAAAATGGAATAGCTGAAAGAAAAAATAGAACATTATTGGATATGGCAAGAACCATGCTATCTGAATATAACTTGCCAATATATTTTTAGGCAGAAGTAATTAATACAACATGCTACATAATAAACAGAGCCATGATAAGGCCCATATTAAAGAAGACTGCATATGAGCTATACCTGCATAAGAAGCCCAACATTAGTCATCTCAAGATATTTGGGTGTCCATGCTACATCCACAACAATGGTAAGACAAACACTAGTAAGCTGAATCCAAAATTTGATGAAGGTATTTTTCTTGGTTATACGTCTAAACCCAAGGGATATAGAGTTTTCAATAAAAGAAGTTTACTGATTGACCAAACAGTTTGATGAATCTAACCCTTCCTTGAGAAGGGAAATTGTTAGTGATGATGAAGGTACAAAAAACCTATCCGAGAAAATGCAAGAAGTATCCATCAAAGATAATGAAGATCTACCCCTGAAAGAATTACAACAGAAAGATATAATTCATGAGGATCTTCCTAGGGAATGGAGATATAAGAAGGATCATCCCAAAGAAAATATCATTGGAGATCCAAATGAAGGGGTAAGAACCAGAGGTAATATATTCCTTGTGATTATTTAACTTTTGTTTCTCAAATTGAGTCCAAGACAGTCAATGAAGCACTTACTGATGAATCTTGGATTTTAGCCATGCAAGATGAACTAAATCAGTTCAAGAGAACCAAGTCTGGTCCCTTGTTCCTAGACCATCAAATCATCCTGTGATTGGCACCCAATGGGTGTTCAGGAACAAGTTGGATGAAGCTGGTGTCATCATGTCATTAGTAGAAATAAAGCTAGACTGGTAACTCAAGGCTATTCCCAAGAGGAGGGTATAGATTTTGATGAAACTATGCACCAGTAGTTAGACTTGAAGCTATTCGAATTTTATCAGCATATGCATATGCATGTGATTTAAATTTATTTCAAATAGATGTGAAATCTACATTTTTAAATGGTTTTAAAAAGAGAAAGTCTATGTTGAACAACCACCTGGCTTTGAAGACATAGACCATCTTAATCATGTTTTCAAATTGCATAAGGCACTATATGGTCTGAAACAAGCACCTAGAGCTTAATATGAAAGACTAAGTGCATTTCTTTTGAAACATGATTTTACTAATGGCAAAGTAGATAGCACATTGTTTATTAAATCATGCCCACAACATACCTTAATTGTGCAAATTTATGTTGATGACACCATTTTCAAAGCTACTGATGAATCTCTTTGAAAGTATTTTGAAGAATTAATGCATGGAGAATTTGAGATGAGTTTGATGGGGGAATTGACTTACTTCCTTAGACTTCAAATCAAACAAGACTAGGAAGAAACCCACATCAATCATACCAAATACATCAAGGATTTGCTAAAGAAGTTTGGTTTTGAACAAGCAAAGCATCTGACCACTCCTATGAGTACTTCCACCAGGTTAGATAGTGATCCTCAAGGTAAGAAAGTAGATCAGAAATCTTACAGATGTATGATTGGCTCTCTACTATACTTACTACTACTAGACCTGACATTTTATTTAGTGTATGTATATGTGCTAGGTACCAAGTAGATCCCAAAGAATCCCATTTAATTTCGGTCAAAAGGATTTTTAGATATTTAGCACATACATGTGATTTAGGACTATGGTATCCAAAATCATGTAAGATAAGTTTAATTAGTTATACTGATGCTGATTATGTTGGATGCAAAGTGGATAGAAAAAGCACCCGTGGTTCCTGTCAGTTTCTAGTATAGTGTTTGATCTCCTGGTCCTCAAGAAAGCAGAACTTTGTCGCCTTGTCAACAACTGAAGCTAAATATATTGCTGCTGGGAGTTGCTGCACTCAACTATTATGGATCAAACAACAACTTGAGGATTATGGACTAAACACCATATCTGTACCCCTGTAATGTGACAACATCAGTGCAATCAATCTCACAAAGAATCTAGTACAACATTCAAGAACCAAACATATTGAGGTTAAGTATCATTTCATTAGAGATCATGTAGCAAATGGTAATATTAGCATTTCATTCATAGAAACTGAAAATCAGTTGGCAGACATCTTAACAAAAGTCCTACCTGAAGAGAGATTCACCTATCTCCGAAGAGAGCTAGGCATGTGTAATTTGTAAAGGATGTATTTTTGCAATAACTGAAGACATTAATTTTTGGAATTGCATGACTCCTAATCATTGTTGAAAAACTTTTTATCCTTACATCAGGTCGACACATCTCATTTACCTATTGACACCTACTTCAATCAGGTCGATACATCGTTCATACAGGTTGACCTGTATCATTATACTATTGCGACACCTACTCACTCTATTTTTTTATCCAATCTCTAACTACCACTCTCATTTCTTTTTGATCATTTTCATGGTCTACTCCTTCTGACCAAAGTCTCTACATTTAACTCCTTTATCTCTTTACTGGCTTTGAACTGAGAGGGAGCATTGCCCTGAGGGGGAGCCTTGGACTAAGGGGGAGACTTCATACATCCTTCTCCACATCCTTCTCCACATGATCCTTCCTTTTGGTTTCATCATTATTATTCCATTCACCTTCCTTTTTGGTCATTGACAAAAAGGGGGAGAAATACTCTGAAATATATATACTTTGAATACATATCATCATATCATTTTTGGAACATTATGATTTCGATTAGTTTTGTCATCACCAAAAAGGGGGAGATTGTAGACTCCTTTATATATTTTGGTGATAACAAAACTTATCAGAATATTTCTATATTCACCTTAACTTTATTTTTGGTTAAATATGTCAATAGGAAACTCAAAGGAAATAAAAATTACATCAAGAATCACCACTGTAAGTATTTCAGAATTTTTCTATGTCCATTAGAGAAGTCGAAGAGATATATATATATATCTTTGCGGGTTTCACTCCGACTTTTCAAAAGTCGAAGTCTCCCATCGATTACTATTATGAACATCGATTACTCCTTTTAAATCCACATCGATTACTATTTTTAAATCCACATCGATTACTGTATAAAATTACATCGATTATAATTAACTTAAACACGAATTCTCAGTCCACATCAATTACTGCTTTAAGTCCATAATCGATTACTATTTCAAACATCGATTATGTTCAAACATCGATTGAGTTCATATCGATTATCTTAGACATCGATTCTTTTAAACATCGATTAGCTTTAGGCATCAACTATCTTAAACATGGACTACCTTTCACTAAAACATCGATTACCTTGCACTAAAACATCGATTACCATCTCATATCAATTGTTTTCTTAAACATCGATTTTCTTATCTTTGAAACATTGATTACCGTTTTAAATCACATCGATTACTTTGTACCAAACATTGATAACCCTTAGACATCGACTGTCTCAAACATCGACTATCCTGCTTAAACATCAATTACTTTTTAGACATCGATCACCCTTAAACATCGACTGTCTCAAACATTGACAGTCTTGCTTCAACATCGATTACACTTATACTCAAACATCGATTGTCTTCATGGATTGTTCTTGAACATCGATTGCTCTTGGACATCGATTACTTTTTGAACATCGACTAGGTCTTGACATCGATTACTTTTTGAACATCAACTGTGTCTTAACATTGATTGGCATTATATTATCCATTGCTATTTCAGACATATTAGTTTCAAATACCTTGATAATTATCTGTGCAATAACCTTACTGATTGTGGTTGAAATTATAATGATTGCCCTTAATGATTAATCTTTGTTATGAACATAACTTGGTGCGTAGTATTTTCAAATCATTTTTAAGAGATGTGCATTTCAAATTTCCCGCTAATTGTTGCATATCCTTCTTAAAGCTTTCAAGGATATCTTCTTACAATATGACTTTTTGACTAATTACTATTTTCTTGGTAAATCTTCTAATACTTTACGTTTGAACAGAAAGGAACACATCTATCTGTGACTTACTTAGTTACGGGACACAGTTCTCTTAGAGAAAGCACTTTACGGTTTGTCATTCTTATAACAAGTCTTCTTATGATTTATATGGTGACATAATGGTCATTTCTATTTCTGTATAACACCTTTTTCGTTGACTGAAGATCTCTCTATTAGCATTGAATGCCTGTAGTGTAGCACCCTTGATTTTTAAAACCCAAATAAAATTAAATTTATATTTTTAATAAATGAGAAAATTAGATTTAATTAGAATAAATGAGCAATAAGTGAAATAAAAGGGAATTAAATCAAGCCCATTAAGTTAAAACCCTAATGGGTTGTGTAAATGGTTTAATTACAATAATGGGCCTAATAAAGTGGAGCCCATCATGGGATGGGAAATAATTATCCCAATTTCGGAATTTATTAATTAGTAAATAGTAAAGGGTTAGGATAAATACTAAATAACCCATAAATATCCAAAGTAAGAGTCCTTACCCCAACCTAAACCCTTGGCAACGAAATTGGCTCTCTTCCCAATCCTATTAGGTGGATAATTAAGGGAATTAGGGGATAAATAAGGAAAATTTGGAGTTTAATGAAAAGGAGGACTCTTAGAATGGTAAGGACTCTATTAACCATCAAAACACCCTAATTCGGCCCTATCAACTATCATTTACGTGCTGTGACCAAGACGAAGGAGAGGCGATTTGGGATGAGGATCTTGGAGGAGAAGGGCTGGAGTTTGGCGTTCCTCATCATTTTTCGTCTCCAAATTAGGGATTTTCTTACTCCACGAAAAAGGTAGGCAATCTCTCAAGCCAAATCCGTGTAAAATTACCCTAGGAAACTTCATGTTCCCGAGCAAAAGCCCTCTAGTTTCGCTCTATTTCAATCTCCCATGAGGGAGAATTAATTCTTTGAATCCCTGTCAGTTCCATATACCCGACCCTTTATGTTTGTTTTCAAACCTCGGGCATACATGATCTCATGCTATGAGAAAATTCTTATAAATACTATGTTATGTTAGCTTTCAAACGCCCCTGGTTTGCCTAATTTTTATTATGTATCCATCTCTAATTAATTCGTTGAACCCTATCTATGCATGTTTAGGTCACTGATATGTCACTGATCAAAGCATACCTAAACCTTGTCTATTTTCAAATTAATCATTCATGTTGAATCTATGTGTCTACTTTCGTTTAAAACTAGTTTCGTGATTTTTAGATCACCGTGTGATTTTATATAGGATTTAGAATGACCATGTGTCAAAAGGGATTCGCCCTGGAATAAAAGGAAAAGGGTTGGACCCTACCTGATATCACGTCGGCGTGACCCGCCGCGATATCAGCAGGGTCGCGTCTGGCTATCACGTCGCGTCAAGAACGCGGCGGACTAAGCCGCCGCGATTTCCACCCCTGGACCGGGCCAGACCAGCCGGTCCACATGACGCGCCAGGCCGCCCCGTCACAATCGGAATCGCGACGGGCTCCCCCGCCGCGATTTCGGTTTTCGGCCAGAACATGATATTTGCCGTTATACCCCTGTTCTATTTACTATATAACCCTTGTTTAAGCTAATTCATACATTATTAATCCTATTCAAGATTTCTTTACACTTGCACACACATAATATTTTTAATTACCATTCGACCCTAATAAATTATGCAATAATATCTAGTAAATTAGCAAATAAATGATTAAATTTCCTATTTAATTAATCACATTTGTCTTCGTTTTATACGTGCATTTTGAATACCGTTATCGTTTTCCCTCGACTTCGAGCACTCGAGGCACGATAGACCAGTTTTCTATACACTTTCTCTTGACTTGGACCACCTCTCCATCGGGAATACTCTCGACTGGGCTAGGGACTCCTTGTCAAGGCCTCCGTAAGTCTTCTTGGCTTTGGCACATGTCCTTAGCTGACGAGCTGGTTGTACCCTAAAATCTGTTACACCATAGGGATCAGTACGATCCATGGCCTTAGTGTGTTCTCTCCTTATCTTGTGATCACGCTGGGCATCTAGTCTGTGTACACAGCACGGCTAGTGGGCGGTGATGATTTCTACCAGACTGCCGGTACACGACCTTGTGCTGTGCAACTGTGACTATCATCGTTTATCGCATTTTACGATATTGTCCCTATCTCATCTGCTATCTATATCCTCTCATCCGTTCCATTTCTCTCCTACACTCTCGTCTATCTCGTCTACTACTCTCATCTATTTCTTGGTACTCTATTGGCCATTCTTGTGATTGTCTAAGATAAAGAAATGACTAATGCCTGTGCAATGGGGCCGATTAGGTCCTGGGAGGAGCGCCCGAAAAGTGCTAGTGCCCATGGGAGTTAAAATGATCAAGGATGTGTTACGGCATGCATCCAACGCCATCATACTATCAAGATTAATCTATGACAATCAAAATGCTATCTATAACAGTGCAATCGTTATCTTTACTAGTGCACCATTGTGCAATTTACATGCTATATCGTTACATGGCCATTCTATTAGCGTTCTCGTTGTGCTATTTTCCCTGTACTAGATGCTATTGTTCTCTCGTTATTGTTACTTGATCTACATGACTCTTCTCTCTAGTAACCTGCCATTAAGACATTAACTATTTAAAACCATGCTTGGTTCATGAGATATTAAGTCCTACTGGGCGTTATTCGCTCATCCTGCATTTTTATTTAATGTGTTCAGGTGAGTTTGACGATGACCACACTCACGAGGACGGGACTGAGGATGATGCTCAGGAGTGACCTGTTTTAGCCACCTGTGTTTTAGTAGTAGTTAGAGTCAGTTAGTCCATATGTATTAGTTTGGTTTTCAATAAAGTACTATGGGCCCTAGTTTTAGCTCTGATATGATGATGTATTAGTTAGTTCGTGATGTTGAATGAATTATTAGCGATTGTAATTGGAGTTTGGAAGATTATTAATGAAATTTGAGTTTATTTGGTATTATTCCATTTGTGCAATGACTTGCATTTTTTCTCGCTCTGTACTATTTGATAGCTGTAATCCCGCTTTGATATTCTGCGTCGGGGCGTTACAGTTTTGTGGTATCAGAGCCTAGGTATTCTAAGTATAAGATGATCTAGTTTTGACCTGCTCGACTTAGAGTCTAAGTTCCATACCTATGTGAGATGGGTAGAACCTTGGGTAATAAGATAAAAGAACTAGACACGCACAACTTAGTGCAAACTCATAACTTACATTAAACATTCTCTTTTGAAGGAACTAACCATCAACAATGGCAGCGGAGCATGCACAACTCCATGACATGCACACAGACCATTCAACAGCTTACTCAGGCTTTGCTTCAGGCTGCTGGAGCCAACAATAACAACAACCGTGGTGCTGGAGACTTGCATCGGAACTTCCGCAATCTAAACCCGCCTCGATTCAGTGGGACCACTGACCCTAACGAGGCAGAGAATTGGCTAAAATAAATTGAACGTATTTTCCACGTTATGCAGTGCGCGGATGGTGACAATGTATATTAGCAACATTCTAGTTAGAAAGGGACGCCCATGCATGGTGGGGGAATCCATCGAGGCCACCAGGGCAGATGCACAATTTACCTGGAATGAGTTCAAGGAGCATTTCAACTCAAGTATTTTTCAGAACGAGTCCAGAAAAGAAAGCCTCCGAATTTGCAGCCCTCAAGCAGAGGAATCTCACTGTTGCTGAGTATGAAGCTCAGTTCTCTCGGTTGGCGCACTATGCCAATCACCTGGTAGGCACTAAAAGAATGAAGGCAAAGCGCTTTCTTATTGGACTCAGGCCCACCTACATTACACAGCTGGCACCTATGGACATTCAAAACTTATCCAGAGATGGTCAGAAGGGCATAGTTATTAGAAGATGTGACCGATCTCACTGATCGCATCAAGGGCATAATGGTAAAGAAGGAGCAGACATCCAAAGCACCGAGCAAGCCTTTTAACGGCAAGAAAAGGCTGTTAAGCATCATGATGGGCCCAGCCAGGAGCGGAAGCCCAAAGTCCCCACCCCTACCACTCTGAACAACAAACCCCGATGCAAGTATTGTGACAAGCTAGGTTACACGACAGAAGAGTGCTGGAGAAGGCAGGTGCATGCCTTCGTTGTGGGAGTAGAGAGCATCGGATTCTCGAATGCCCATCACTGAAAGAAAATGAAAAGCATCCGATGGGACCAAAGAAGCAGGCAGACTTCAGGCACTGCATGAAGTTGAGACCACCGAGGAAGGTGGAGTGGTGGAAGTATACTACCTGTCTTTTCCCAATTAGCATTTGTTTTATTTGACTTGGTGCAACACATTCATTTATATCACAAGCATTTGCTGATACATTAACTGAACAACCTGCATCTATGGGATTTGAATTGCCTGTTACTACACCACTGGGAGAAAAGGCTCAATGAATAAATATTTTCCTTTAGCTGATGTTAAGATTGGTGATCTCAATCTTAGAGCCGATTTGATATGTATGCCCATGGAGGGCTACGATGTCATTCTGGGAGCCGATTGGCTATCCACGTATGGGGCTATCGTGGATTGTAGAAGAGGGAAAATTTCCTTTAGTGAATTCTCTAAGTTAATCTTTATGGGACATAGACACAATAGGCATTTGTCTCTCGTCTCTGCCATAAAGGCACAAAACATGATAAGAAAGGGCTGTGTGGCATTTCTTGCCGCAATTGTAGTTGAGAAGAAAGCAACCAAGTTATCAGACATTCAGATAGTACAAGAATATCCACATGTGTTTTCTAATGAGCTGCCAGTCATTCCACTTGAGAGAAATGTGAATTTCTCAATTGATCTTGTACCTGAGCTACATCGGTATCACGCCAACCTTATAGGATGTCCTCCGTTGAATTGAAAGAGTTGAAAGAGCAACTGATGGAACTTCTAGAAAAACGGTTTATCAGGCCGAGTACTTCTCCTTGGGGAGCACCAGTACTGTTCGTCAAGAAGAAGGTGGATCTATGAGGTTATGCATCGACTACAGACAGCTGAATAATCTCACTATTAAGAACAAGTACCCTCTACCTCGTGTCGATGAATTATTTGATCAGATATTAGGAGCCAAATATTTCTCTAAGATTGACCTTAGATCGAGATATCATCAGATGAGGATTAAAGATGCAGACATTTACAAGACAACTTTCAGGAGCAGGTACCGTCATTACGAATTTGTAGTCATGCCTTTTGGACTAACCAATGCTCCTGTAGCTTTCATGCAACTAATGAAAAACATTATCGGCCCTACCTCGACAAGTTCGTTGTGGTTTTTATTGATGATATTCTCATATACTCCAAGACCAAAGAAGAGCATGAGGAGCATCTGAGGATCGTTCTGCAGATCTTGCGGGACAACCGACTCTACGCCAAATTGAGCAAGTGTGAATTCTGGCTCGAGGAGGTGTCGTTCCTAGGCCATGTTATTTCCAAGGATGGTATCGCTGTTGATCCTTCCAAGGTAGAAGCCGTGCTCAACTGGGAAAGGCCGACTAATGTCACAGAGATCAGGAGCTTTCTTGGACTGGATGGATATTACAGACGGTTCATAAAAGACTTCTCCAAGATAGCTGTACCTCTTACGCGTCTCACGCGGAAAGAGAACCCATATGTCTGGAGCAATGAGTGCGAGAAGAGCTTTCAAACACTCAAGCAATTGCTGACATCTGCACCTGTCCTCGCATTACCAATCGAAGGCGCAGGATTCTCAGTCTACATCGATGCATATGGAATTGGTTTAGGCTGCGTATTAATGCAGAATGAAAAGGTGATAGCATATTCTTCAAGGCAGTTGAAACCACATGAAGTCAACTATCCAGTCCATGACTTAGAATTGGGTGCGGTGGTATTTGCACTTAAGATTTGGAGACATTACCTATGGGGAGTAATTTATTGTCTACTTCGACCACAAAAGTTTGAAGTACTTATTTTCTTAGAAGGAGCTCAATATGAGACAAAGAAGATGGCTGGAGTACTTGAAGGACTTTGATTTCAATATCAATATCATCCAGGCAAAGGTAATGCAGTAGTGATGCACTCAGTAGGAAGCCACTAGCTTCTTTATCCTGTCTAGTCATGGGCGAGATGCAATTACTTGAGCAATTCACCAATTGAATCTGAATAATAAGGAAAGAAGTGATAATATGTTGGTAGCTAATCTTAGAGCTCAACCCAACATTTTGTTGAGATCAGAGCAGCAGGCTAATGATCCATCCTAGTCAAGGTCAGAGAGACAATAGCTGATAAACCAGATTTCTCCATCGCTGAAGATGGGAGAGAATATTATTCCACGCCAGGACTTGCGTGCCTGACAATGAAGAACTGAAGAGAAAGTTGATGGATGAAGCCCACAAGACCAATACCAATTCACCCAGGCACAACCAAGATGTACCAGGACATGAAAGGTCATTTGGTGGCCAAACATGTAGCGTGAGGTGGCTGAGCATGCTGCACACTGCATCACATGCCAGTAGGTGAAAGCCGAGCACCGTCGTCTTGCGGGTGTACTCAGACCCCTGGACATACCTGAATGGAAGTGGGAGAGTATTGGCATGGATTTCATCATGGGTTTACCTCGAACTCGTGGTGGACTTGATGCTATCTGGGTATTGTGGACCGATTGACTAAGTCCCACACTTTCTTGCCATTAGAGTACCTGGAGTGTGGATGTTTTAGCAGCCCTCTATGTAAAGGAGATAGTACGATTGCATGGAGTTCCAGTAACCATTGTCTCAGACTGTGATCCCAGATTCACTTCTAATTCTAGAAGGGACTTCAGACGGCATTGGGAACCAAGTTAAATTTCAGTACTGATTTCCACCTGCAGACGGATGGACAGACTGAAAGAACAAATCAAATAGTGGAAGACATGCTACGTGCCTGCACTATAGATTTTGAAGGGTATTGAATGAGCAACTATCCCTGATTGAATTCGCCTACAACAACAACTATCAGGCGAGCATTAAGATGGCACCATTTGAAGCACTATACGGAAGAAGTTGCAGATCACCGGTGTGTTGGAATGAGGTAGGTGAACAGCAATGGTTGGGACCAGACATGGTGCAAAGCACTAGCAGGGATATACAGATTATCAGAGATAGGATCAAGATAGCTCAGTCCAGAAAGAAGAGCTATGCAGACAAAAGAAGAAGGGATTTAGAGTTTCAGACCGGAGATCATGTGATGCCGAAAGTATCCCCGACTAGAGATTTCAAAGGTTCAGGATGAAAGGCAAATTGAGACCGTGATTCATAGGTCCATTCGAAGTGTTTGATTGAGATGGCGAGGTGGCGTACCGACTAGCACTACCTCCCCAGTTTTCAACAGTGAACAATGTGTTCCATGTATCAATGCTGAGGAAGTACGTATATGATCCATCACACGTAATCAGCTCTGATGATATCATTCTGAACAAGGACATGACCTATGAAGAAAGGCCAGTGAAGATCTGGACAAGAAGATGCAACAACTTCGGAATAGATCTATACCCGTGGTAAAGGTATTACGGAGAAACCATGAAGTTGAAGAGGCCACGTGGGAGCCTGAAGTATTAGTGCGACAAAATTATCCGGAGTTATTCAGTAAGTCATTCTTCCTCTTACGATCATATGAATTTGGGGACCAAATTCTTTTAAGAGGGGGAGGATGTAGCCACCTTGATTTTAAAACAAAATAAAATAAAATTTCTATTTTTAATAAATGAGGAAAATAGATTTAATTAGAATAAATGAGCAATAAGTGAAATAAAAGGGAATTAAATCAAGCACATTAAGTTAAAACCCTAATGGGTTGTGTAAATGGTTCAATTACAAAATAATGGGCCTAATAAAGTAGTGAGCCCATCATGGGATGGGAAATAATTATCCTAATTTCGGAATTTATTAATTAGTAAATAGTAAAGGGTTATGATAAATACTAAATAACCCATAATATCCAAAATAAGAGTCCTTACCTAACCTAAACCCTTGGCCACGAAAATGGCTCTCTTCCCAATCCTATTAGGTGGATAATTAAGGGAATTAGGGGATAAGAAAGAAAATTCGGAGTTTAATGAAAAGGAGGACTCTTAGAATGGTTAGGACTCTATTAACCATCAAAACACCCTAATTCGGCCTATCAACCATCATTTGCGTGCTGTGACCTTTGGGAGATGAAGGAGAGGTGATTTGGGATGAGGATCTTGGAGGAGAAGGGTTGGAGTTTGGTGTTCCTCATCATTTTTCGTCTCCAAATTAAGGATTTTCTTACTCCACGAAAAAGGTAGGCAATCTCTCAAGCCAAATCCGTGTAAAAATTACCATAGGAAGACTTCTTATTCCCGAGCAAAAGCCCTCTGGTTTCGCTCTATTTCGATCTCCCATGAGGGAGAATTAATTCTTTGAATCCCTATCAGTTCCTGTACCCGACCCTTCATGTTTGTTTTCAAACCTCGAGCATACATGATCCCATGCCATGAGAAAATTCTCATAAATACTACGTTATGTTAGATTTCAAACGCCCGTAGTTTGCCTAATTTTTATCATCTATCCATCTCTAATTAATTTGTTGAACCCTGTCTGTGCATGTTTAGGTCACTGATATGTCACTTGATCAAAGTATGTCTAAACCTTGTCTATTTTCAAATTAATCGTTCATGTTGAATCTATGTGTCTACTTTCGTTTAAAACTAGTTTCGTGATTTTTAGATCACCGTGTGATTTTATATAGGATTTAGAATGACCATGTGTCAAAGGGATTCGCCCTGGAAAAAAAAGAAAAGGGTTGGACCCTACCTGATATCGCGTCGGCGCGAGCCGCTGCGATATCAGCGGGGTCGCACCCGGCTATCGCGTCGCATCAAGAAAACGACAGACTAAGCCGCCGTAATTTCCACCCTTGACCGGGCCAGACCGGCCGGTCCACATGACGCGCCAGGCTGCCCCACCGCGATCTGAATCACGACGGGCTCCCCCGTCGCTATTTCGGTTTTCGGCCAGAACTTGATATTGCAGTTATACCCCTATTCTATTTACTATATAACCCTTGTTTAAGCTAATTCATACACTATTAATCCTATTCTTTACCTGAATGTTATTAATTGACATTAATTAAATAATTCTTAGTAATTATAAGCCGTGAGCATGACTTGTCATATTCTCAAGATTTCTTTACACTTGCACACACATAATATTATTAATTGCCATTCGACCCTAATAAATTATGCAATAATATATATGGTAATTAGAGAAATAAATGATTAAATTTCACTATTTAATTAATCATATTTTGTCTTCGTTTTATACGTGCGTTTTGAATACCGTTATCGTTTTCTCCTGGCTTCGAGCACTCGAGGCATGACAGACCTGTTTTCTATACACTTTCTCTTGACTTGGACCACCTCTCCATCTGGAATACTCTCGACTGGGCCAGGGACTCCTTGTCAAGGCCTCCGTAAGTCTTCTTGGCTTTGGCGCATGTCCTTAGTCGACGAGCTGGTTGTACCCTAAAACCCATTACACCTTAGGGATCAGTACGATCCATGGCTTTAGTGTGTTATCTCCTTATCTTGTGATCACGCCGGACCATCTAGTCTGTGTACACAGCACGGCTAGTGGGCGGTGATGATTTATACCAGACAGCCGATACACGACCTTGTGCCGTGCAACTATGACTATCATTGTTTATCGCATTTTACGATATTGTCCATATCTCATCTACTATCTATATCCTCTCATCTGTTCACATTCTCTCTCTACACTCTCGTCTATCTCGTCTACTACTCTCATATTTCTTGGTACTCTATTGGCCATTCTTGTGATTGTCTAAGATAAAGAAATGACTAATGCCAGTGCAATGGGGGCCGATCAGATCCTGGGAGGAGCGCCCAAAAAGTGCTAGTGCCCATGGGAGTTAAAATGATCAGGATGTGTTACGGCATGCATCCAACACCATCATACTATCAAGATTAATCTATGACAATCAAAATGCTATCTATACCAGTGCAATCGTTATCTTATAGTGCACCATTGTGCAATTTAAATGCTATATCGTTACATGGCCATTCTATTAGCGTTCTTGTTGTGCTATTTTCCTGTACCAAATGCTATTGTTCTCTCGTTATTATTACTTGATCTAACAAACTCTTCTCTCTAGTTAACCTGCCATTAAGACATTAACTATTTAAAACCATGTTTGTGTTCATGAGATATTAATTCCTACTGGGCATTATTCGCTCATCCTGTGTTTTTATTTAATGTGTTTCAGGCGAGTTTGACGATGACCATACTCACGAGGACGGGACTGAGGATGATGCTCAGGGTGACCCTGTTTTAGCCACCTGTTTTTTAGTAGTAGTTAGAGTCAGTTAGTCCATATTATTAGTTTGGTTTTCAATAAAGTACTCTGGGCCCTAGTTTTGGCTCTGATACGAGATGTATTAGTTAGTTCCTGATGTTGAATGAATTATTAGCGATTGTAATTGGAGTTTGGAGGATTATTAATGAAATTTGAGTTTATTTGGTATTATTCCATTTGTGCAATGGTTTGCATTTATTTTCTCACTCTGTACTATTTAATAGCTATAATCTCGCTCCGATATTCCGCGTTGGGGCGTTACAGTTTTGTGTGACGACCGAACCAATAAATTGGCCGAACAACCATACTCATTGGTAGACTTCCCAGGAAGGTCACCCATCCTAGGACTACTCCCAACTGAGCACGTTTAACTTCAAAGTTCTTTTCCTGCGCGAGCTCCGAAAATGACTAGTCCAAGTTGTTGGTAGTTTGCTAATTTAGTCCATTTAACATATTCTTATGTGGGGTGTTACAATCTACCCCTCTTATATGAGGGACGTCCTCGTCGCTATTCATATATAGCACAAAGTCAGACCCTAGGCAGACAGGATTCTAGAGGTGGCCCCCACAGGCTCAAGAGGTGGCTCCCACTATGTAGCACTTTGTGCCATTGTGGCCTCAAGAGGTGGCTCCCATAGCGTGGCACTTT
Organism: Colocasia esculenta; assembly: GCA_014218235.1. Classification (NCBI taxonomy): domain Eukaryota; kingdom Viridiplantae; phylum Streptophyta; class Magnoliopsida; order Alismatales; family Araceae; genus Colocasia; species Colocasia esculenta. The sequence goes on from JACBKR010003803.1 coordinate 25,690, forward strand.
GCCCTGTGTGGCACTCAATTCCTGCACTTCCGTCTAGGCAAGGCTCTGATACCATTTGTGATGACCCAACCAAAAAACTGGCCCAACAACCATACTCGTTGGTAGACTTCCAAGAAGGTCACCCATCCTAGGACTACTCCAACTGAGCACGCTTAACTTCAAAGTTCTTTTCCTGCTCGAGCTCTGAAAATGACTAGTCCAAGTTGTTGGTAGTTTTCTAATTTAGTCCATTTAACATATACTTATGTGGGGTGTTACATGTAGGTTTTCGGTAGTCACATATTTCTACAATGTAAGACTTGCTGCGACTGCATGGAAACAAGCACCAAGGAATAAGAGACAACGGACACTTCAATGAATACTTCAACAAACACATCTGAAGAAAGCTGACGTGCTTATAAGGAGATGATGGCTGTGAAGAACGAAAACGAAGGAGACATAAGCAATACATGCGGATTCACACAAGCCTTCATAACCACCATTGAGAGCAGTACACATTCACTCCAACTCGATCTGCTCCAAGCTCTCCTGAAGCCCTCGATGGCAATCGATGGACAATCAATTAATGACCAAGATGGAAGTCGGACGATTGATTTGGGAACTTCAGTCGACCAACCTAGCTTGTACAGATTGAAGTAGGGACAGTCACAAAGTCAGACGACCAACTTGGCAAAATTAGACAACTGATTTAGTGCTGTTTCTGAAGAAGAAGAAGAAGAAGAGAAGAAGAAGAAGAAGAAGAAGAAGAAGAAGACTAGCTATGAGGCTAAGTCCTGAATCAGACGAACGACCAGGTGAAATCGGTGACCGATTATGGAAGTGTAGTTACCTATTTTGGATGGACTATTTTCTCCATTGGGTCTTTGCTTGTGGTAACTTCCAAGTTGGGATCTTTTGGGTTGGTACATATATATACCACCTATCCCAAGCCTCAGCAGAAGAACCCTATAAGCAGAAGCGTTTCATTTTCTAAATCTAGGGTCTAGGCGATTTTATGAAGATTCCTGAAGAAGCCCAGAGAAGACTTCGAGGACATCAATTCCAAGCTTCTCAACTACTAATTGGAGTTGCTGTGAAGCATCAGAAGATCATAGTTCATCCAAGCAACTTGTGGCCCATGGATGGCAGCAAGGATGGCCTAGAGGGGGGGGGGGGGGTGAATAGGATAATCTGAAAGTACAGATAAAAATCACCACTTGAAAACTTTGGTTAGTGAATGCCGTTGTGTGCAGTAGATAGAGTAGCAGTGCGGAAGCAATATAAATAAACAATCACATAAACGAATAAAGAGAATTTTATCTTGGTTCGGTACTTCTCAAATGGAAGACATACGTCTAGTCCACAAGCAAATCTTGGGATATCACTAACTAGGGTACAATGCCCTCAAGGATATACAAACCCCCAGCTCCCCGCTAGTCCTCTTCCTTTCCTAGTAGGAAGGAAACTCACTTCTGTTACAGGTCAAGAAGCCACCCTCCTGAACAACCCTAGTGCAGTTCTGCTATACTTAAACCCCTAGCTGCGTTCTGTTGACACCAACCCCAGCTAGGTTCTTCCTTAACACAAGGAGAACACAAGTACATTCCCTCAGCTGGACAGACACCCAGCACTTTGGCTGGTCTTCTCTTCACCCTTGAAGAGGAAAAAACCCTTGCTTTTCTTTAAGGAAGAATGAGCAGGCTGTGGAAATCAAGTTCTAAATAAAAGAACTTAGCTTGCTTGATATCCAACAGCAACTTGAGAGCTAAGAGGAATACAAGATAAATACAATGA
>JACBKR010003804.1:0-27373 GCA_014218235.1 Colocasia esculenta
TGTCAAATGGCTGGATGCAGAATTTATTTTCCCATCTCTGATAGCCAGTGGGTTAGTCCAACTCAAGTTGTGCCTAAAAAGTATGGACTAACCGTGATTCAAACTGAAAAGGGTGAGCTCATTCCCACTAGGCTGGCTACAGGATGGAGAGTGTGCATTGACTATCGCAAATTGAATGCGATGACAAGAAAGATCATTTCCCTTGCCTTTCATTGACCAAATCTTAGAGAAACTTGCTGGCCAAAAATTCTTTGTTTCCTTGATGGATATTCAGGGTATAACCAAGTGGCTATTCACCCTGATGACCAAAAAAGACACGTTCACATGTCCATTTGGAACCTTTGCCTTTAGACGCATGCCATTCGGGCTGTGCAATGCCCCTGCAACTTTTCAACGTTGCATGTTGTCTATTTTCTCAGACATGGTGGGGAATACTTAGAAGTCTTCATGGACGATTTCTCTGTGTTTGGAAATGACTTTGATTCGTGCCTCGACCATTTGACTGAAGTGCTCAAAAGATGCATTAATGCCAATCTTGTCTTAAGTTGGGAAAAGAGCCACTTCATGGTTAAGGAGGGAATTGTCTTAGGGCATATTGTCTCAGGGAGAGGGATAGAGGTAGATAAAGCCAAGGGAATCTCATTTCCGAATTGCCTCCTCCCAACTCTGTCAAACAAATTCGATCCTTCCTGGTCATGCTGGATTTTATAGGAGGTTCATCAAAGACTTTTCCAAAATTGCAAGGCCATTGACTTCTTTGTTGAAAGACACTCCTTTCATTTTTGACGAAGCTTGTCATAAAGCTTTGAGGAATAAAAGACATTTTGACCAGAGCTCCAATTCTACAATCTCCAGATTGGTCATTACCATTGAGATAATGTGCGATGCTTCAGATTATGCAGTAGGTGCCATTTTGGGCCAAAACTGATAAAGGATCTGTGGTGATTTATTATGCAAGCAGAACATTGAATGATGCTCAGATTCGATACACAACCACTGAAAAAGAGCTCCTAGCTGTTGTTTTTGCCTTAGAGAAATTCAGATCTTATCTCTTAGGAGCTAAAATCATTGTTTTCACTGACCATGCTGCCTTGAGGCATTTGCTTGCCAAAAAGGATGCCAAGCCTAGATTGATCAGATGGATTCTATTGTTACAAGAGTTTGATTTGGAAATTCATGATAAGAAAGGATCCAAGAATGTGGTAGCTGACCACTTGTCTAGAATAGTTGCCCCGGACTCTATGCCATTAGAGATGCTTCCCAGATGAGCACATTTTAGCTGTCTCCAACATTTTATCTCCATGGTACGCACACATTGTGAACTACAAAGTCATTGGACGAGTACCTGGAGATTGGACCAAAAATGAGAGAGAGAGATTCTTTGCTAGAGACAAGTACTTTATTTGGGAGGACCGGAGCTATTTTTCATAGGACCAGACCAAGTGATAAGAAGATGTGTCCCTGAGAGTGAGCATCAAAGTGTCCTCAAGTTTTGTCATTCTCTCGCCTGTGGAGGACACTTTTCAGGAAAGAAGACCGCTGCTAAGGTCTTAGACTCTGGTTTCTATTGGCCCACATTGTTTAAGGATGCCCACCAATTTTGTAAGGCCTGTCCTAGATGTCAAACCATGGGAAACATTTCTAAAAAGGGACATGATGCCTCTTAACCCCATTTGGTTGTAGAAATTTTTGATGTTTGGGGATAGACTTTATGGGACCTTTTCCACCGTCCTTTGGATACACGTACATTCTAGTTGCTGTTGACTATGTGTCCAAATGGATAGAAGCCATAGCCACAAAGACCAATGATCATAAGGTGGTTATCAAATTTGTTCAGAAAAACATCTTTTCTAGATTTGGGTGGCCTAAAGCAATCATTAGTGATGGAGGACCTCATTTCATTAACACCCAATTTAGGACCCTCCTAAGGAAGTATGGGATCACCCATAAGCTAGCAACACCTTACCATCCCAAACTAGTGGCCAAGTGGAAGTATCAAACAGGGAGATTAAAAACATTCTTCAAAAGTCGGTTAGGCCTGATAGGAAAGACTGGTCAGAAAGGTTAGATGATGCATTGTGGGCCTACCGAACCGCTTTCAAAACTCCCATTGGAATGTCCCCTTACGGCTTGTCTTTGGAAAATCATGTCATTTGCCGGTCGAACTTGAGCATAGAGCCTATTGGGCTATTAAACAAGTCAATCTTGACTTAGCCAAGCTGGTCAACAAAGACCCTTCATCTGAATGAGCTAGAAGAGCTCAGAAATGAGGCCTACGAAAGTTCCAAGATCTATAAAGCCAAGGCCAAAGCATTCCATGATAAACACATTCATAGAAAAACTTTTCAAGTGCATGATAAGTTTGGTTGTTTAATTCTAGACTTCGTCTGTTTCGGGAAAATTGAAGTCCCGGTGGGATGGGCCTTACATGGTTGTCAAAGCCTATGACAATGGCGCTGTCGTTATTCTTGATCCTAAAACTGGACAATCGTCTACTGTTAATGGGCAGAGGTTAAAGCATTTCTTTGAAAGCCCACATTCCTTGAAAATTGATTCTACCAAGCTAGCTGAGCCAATGGAGCCTAATTGCGTCTGGCTGAAGACGATAAACTTAGCGCTTCTTGGGAGGCAACCCAAGTGTACAGATTTCTTTTATCAGGTAATTTTTGTCTTACTGAATAAGTAGGGGGAGAGGTAGAATAAGCATGCATTCATAGTCTCCACCCCAACCATGCTTCATTTCTTTTCTGAGCTTGTACATATGCAAATAAAAATTTCACAATGTTTCATCTTGAATAAAAATTCGTGGCTTTGCGCATCCCAGACTAGGTGTGTGATCTTTAACCATTAAAATTTGTGGTTGTCACATTCCCTTGCAAGTATCCATGTTAGGTAGCCTCTAGTAAAGGATTACATGTACTTCTTGTCTACCTTATGTAAGGATTTATGGCAAGAAGTTTTCATACACACACTACACAGCCACTTAGACTAGCTGAACCCGAATGTAGCAAATTGTCAAGGCTAGTAGGAGAGAGGTGATTGGTTTTCTCCCTCCCCTTAAGTGAATTGCGAAGGAGTGAAGGCATGTGATCAAGGAACCTGACTGTCATCCTTCCGTAAGAGGAAAAGAAAAGAAAAATCAAAAGCAAAAAAAGCAAAAGCAAAAGAAAAATATATCCATGAAAAATGCCCCGGATCTGAGTAAAGTTGGACTCGCTACTCTTGAAAAGTGATGGGTTGTGTTGCATTATGGATGAAAAGAAAAAAAATTCTGAGTGCACAAAGTGCAAATAAAGGGACAAAAGTCCTCAACTCAGAGAAATAATCCTCAAGGAAGATGGGCAGAATGGAACTGAGAGAAAAACCAATCTGACTGAGCAAGGATCTTATTCCACAATTCTTTCTTCTCCCTCAAATCAATCTAATCTCAAATACTAGCTGAAGCAGAGGAGCTTCAGAAGGGCTGATGTGAACTCTTAAGTGAGCTACCATTTGTGCACTAATTTCTTGCCATAAGCCCTTACAATTAAGAAAGACATGTCATACATTAATCTTTTACATGATGGTTATTAACATGAGACATTGTATCTTCTAGTCCTAAATTTGGAGTAATTTTTTATTGCTAAGGGACTAGCAATGTTTAAGTAGGGGGGAGTGATAACTACACAATTTTCAGGTTAAATTTTATACATAGTTAACTTAGACGTCTGTGTCCATAAATAATGTGTAATTGATTTTTAATTTCATTTCATCCATAAATAAAATTTTGAACATTTAGTTAGAAAACATATATATAGTTAGATTTCATTGAATGTGTTAATACTTTTTGAATAAAGTGTTCTCACTTTTTATAAGTATATTGTACATAAATAATTTTTTAAAACATCTTTCAATTCTTGTAAGTAGTAGTTGTAAATAAATCAATTTTAATAGTTTTATACATAACCCACTCCCATCTCATTAATAAATAATAGTATACCTCACCCACTACAATCATGCCACATACCCCAACCTAATAAATAAATAAAACATTTTAACACCCCTCTTTTAATCATATGATGCCACATATCCCATCCACTCCCATTAAACAAAACATTTAATCCCAATAATCCTTTTAATCACGTGATGCCACAACCCATTCAATTTTTAACTATTTTTTTAATCCGATATTATCCTAACCTTTCCATTTCTTTCCATCAGAAGCCTGGAGAGGCCAAATGGTGCAGCTGGCCATGGCGATGCATGCTGCGGGGGCGCGGTGCGGTCTTGCTGCTGAGCTGGCGGCCAGGGTGTGCTGAGGTGGTTCCGGTGATGGCACATCTGGTGTACGATCGGCCAGGGGTGTGAAGCCAGAGCTCGTGCGGAGGCCAGGAGGGCGGTTTGCAGGCGGCTTGTGCGATGGCGATGCTGAGGTGGCTGGGCTGTGCTGAAGTGGCAGATGGCCATGCAACACACGAAGTTGATGCAGAGGCACCTGGAAGGCCCTGAGGCCTATATAAGGACCCCAAGGTCCTCATCTCAAAGGGGGTTCGATTCTGAGAAATTTGTTTTAGTTTTTTCTTTTCCTTGTATTTTCCCTGTTTGAGCAGAGCCAGAGAGGGAGTGTTCTTGAGGCTGGTTCGAGTTTTTTTTTGGGGAAGCTTTTAGTTCTTGCTGTTCTTTCCATCCTTCTGTAGGGGGTGGGCCGAGTGGTGTAGTTGGATTATTTTGGGTTTTCTTACTTTTTTTTTCTGTGCTTCTCGGGTTGGAGATTTCGGTAGCTCTGTAATTTTTTTTTGGTTTTTAGGTTTAGAATTCTGGGGGTTTTAGTTTCTTTCTTCTATCTGAGTTTAGTATTCTGGAGTTCAATGGTTTCTCCTTTTGGAAGATTGGCAATACAAAGAGACGAGAGATCTTGTTAATTTCTGGTTCTGATTGTTCTGTTCTTCCTAGTGTTCGAGAATTTCCTTGTTTAATAGTTCTGTTTTTACTGCTCATTATTCCTTCCACTGTGAATTGGAGAAGTTATGCAGTAGCTATTCTTGATGTTCGTATCTTAGTATGCTGTGGGGGAGGTTTTGATTTTAAATTGTGTTTAGGATTGCATTTGATAATTGTTTCGTTAGTGCCTTCTCCTTGCTCTTTCCTTGAGAATTATGTGAGTTTGCTTAGCAATTTTAATCTATCTTGTGAGATGTTCCCTTTTTGTTTGTCCTACAAATTTCTGTTGGCATCTGGTGCGTCTGAGGAGTTCCGGAGGTATTCACTGCAGAGAAGGCATATAGGGCGACCAATGGAACCCATCCTTGGCTCGTTTTAGGATCACTGCTGCCGGGAGAGGTAGACATGTTGTTTTCTTTTCTCCTGTGAGAGCTGTGAGTGATTTCGATTCAGTTTAACTTCTCAGTTCTTTGTTTGGAGTCTTCCAATTTTTTCTTCTGTGTGAATTTTTTTGCCATTTCGTCTGTGCTGGAGAGCGATGCAGTGGAGTTGGACTGTTCTATTTCTTCTGTCTTTTGTGAGAATGGACTGGTTTGTGCTGAGGGAGATCGATCCAATGATTGCTTCTTTCTTGGTGCAATGGCTTCTAAAAGGGTTCCAGAAGTTTACATAGTTCCGATTTACAGATGAGTCATGAGTTTAGTTCTTGTTGCAGCAGAGATAGTTCTGAATTCATGAGGGATTTCGGAGCTTCTTTGTATTCTCAATGTTGTTCTCATTTCTGTTCTTCGTAACTTGAGAATTTCAGTTTAGCAATAGTAAGTTTTTGTTGCATTAGTAAATTCATGTTCCTTAATTTCTGTCTGATCCTCGAGCTGTGAGGTAATGATCTGATGTTTGTGGAGAGCTGATTTTGTTAATTGATCATCCCCTAAGCTATAGGGTACATTGCTTTTATAATTTCCTTCTGAGATTTTTGTTCTGTCATCTTTTTACTTACTTGAATTTAAGATCATTACAGAATTAGAGTTACATCTTTGTGAAATCTTGTTAATTTCTATTTTAGATTTCTGTCTACTTGTTTGATCCCTCCATTATGAGGGTACATCGATTTCAAGTTAAAGCAGTTTAAATCAAATTTTATTCGGCCTCTCCGTGGATATGACCTGTGCTCACCATTTTACTAGTTCATATTTGCAATTTTAAGTTTGTGAGACAATTTAGAGGAAGTGCGCATATTGATTTGTGCGAGGAACTCTGGACAACGAAATGCACAGCCAACTATGCGCGCGCTTCACATAACATGGCCAGCGGGAAGATCGTGAATTCCACCTGACTGTCAATACGACGTGCGCGTGTTGTGCAACTGTTACTATCGCCTGTTACTCGTCGCATTACGTGCAATGTCCACTAGCTCTCATCTGTACTCTACTCGCTCGTCTATTCACATTCACCCTACTGTCTCGTCTATTCATCTAGTGCTCTCATCTACTTCTTGGTACTCTATATTGGCCATTGACTGATTGTCTAAAGATAAACAATATAACCATGCCTGGATATATAAAAGGCCCGATCTGGTCCTAGGATGTGCGCCCGAAGTGCTAGTGCCCATGAGAGTTAAATGATTAGAGTGTTTGGCATTACACTCAAGTGCTATATATCTCGACTATCTATATGACAATCAAAACACAAAACGTGCTATACTCTCTCGATGTCTAGAATGACAAACAAGTGCTATACTCGTCGTGCTATTACCATACTTGTGCTAGTTGTGCTATGGTCGTCCTGCTATTCGTGCTAGATTCGATACTTGTGCTATTTTTGGAAACTATACTCGATCTCGTGCTATTGTACTATCCTGTTACATGTGTGCTATCTTTTGCTATATTTTGACTCTCTTGTACCGGCTATCTTTAGATACTCTGCCATTAAATGCGTTAATTATTTAAAGCCTGCTTGAGCCTGGGATTTAAGTCCTACTGGGCATTATCGCTCACCCTACGTTATTTGATGTTGTGTTCCTAAGTGAGACCGAGGATGACATATACACTCACGAGGAAGGGAATGACCAAGAGTGAAGCCAGGAGTACCCTCGAGTCATTATGTTATCTTAGAGTGGTAGTTAGTTATTTCCTTTTATTGCAATGTAATTGGGCCCTATAGAATGGCTCTGATATTAGTGGTTGTAACTAGACATTTGAAAAGTTATTAATGAGAAAGATTTGCTTTAGTGTTATTTAAGGTGCAATGGTTTGATGTCTAGTACTCGCTCTATACCCTTTTCTTGCAACTGCCTTCGCGCTCCGATATTCCGCGTCGGGGCGTGACATAAATCCTCCTGGGCTAGTTTGCTCATCCCCTACTTTTAACCATTTTAGGTGATTATGACATTCAAGAGGAGGAGCAAGTCGAGGATGGGAATGCGTCCAAGTGATGAGCGTTCCAACTATGAGTCTAGTTATAGTAGTTTGCTTTGAGTGTTAGATTCATGTAGTAGGAAGTGAGGTATTATGTACTTTTCATTTTATTGAGTCTAGTCCTATTATCCCGTAGTTAAAGAGTTGTATTAGTTACATTTAATACAATGAGATGAATTAAATACAATTTCCATTGAGTTCCATATTTGGGCCCTGTTATGATGTGTGTTCCTATACACTTAGTGCATGCTAGCTAGAGGCTTATTTGCCGACTGTTCACGTCTCGGGATATCGACTCACATTATCTGAATTATTATCCATTGCGTAATTCTCGGGATGTGACAGTCTCTTGTCAAGGCAGAGTTCATTCTTCTTGTGTTTCCAGCCGTGTGGTGGTCACAACGTGCAGTCGTACGGAGTTTCCGACCGTGGTGTTTTTCTGTACCGCACTAGTTAGCAGCTTGCTTCCGCACTTCTTTTTTAGGTAGAAGATATAATTGTTGTCATTTAATTAATTGTATATATATATATATATTCTTCTGTCTGTTAGAGCCAGTAGGAGATTGATAGTCCCTACTGAGCTTCTGTTGTGAAACTCATCCCTTCCTTTTTTGCAAGTGAGACTTCTCAGCAGCAGCAGGGCGCACGTCAGGCGGAGGAGACGGGGCGGTAGTCAGTAGTGTTTCCCCCTTACCAGTTGTACGTCACCCTCAGGGTATGCCCCTAAGGGACCTGTTCTTCCCTTTGTTACTTGTACTAGTCTGTGTATGTTGGAACTGTACCTAGAGCGATACGCAGCGGTCTCGCTCTTCTTTCTACTTCCGCGTGTGTGCTCCTAGTTAGTAGTTGACATTTATTTCCTTTAAATATTCTGTTAGACTAGTGTTATAGCCCTTCTGGGTCCCCGAATCTGTGGGCTGCAACCGTAAAAATTAGGTCCTCGGCTTGGGCCGATGGTCGGGTTCTCGGGGTTGTTACAGAACCAGTTAATCCTGTTTTGGTAATTGCTAGGGCGTAAAAGAGTCTTCAGAGGGACAAACTTCTTGTTGGCTGCTAAGTGGAGAAACTCATGAACTGTTATATTCTAATGCAGGCCTTGATTGATTGCAGCTTCCTTGGCTTGATAGTATACTAGGTACCTCTGCTTCCATTTATGGGCAATAGATTTCCAAAGTTGTTCATAACCTTTGCAAAGATACTCAAGAATAAATAATTTGAGCTTCAGGCAATCAGAGTGGTCTTTAGGGTATGCTGCAGCCCACTGATCTTTTGTAAATCTCTCAGATTCAGCAAAAGAATTCTGAAAATCTAACATATGTTGAGAGTTCTATGGAGCTTGCATAAGAGTAAACCTATGGAATGACAAACTCATATTGTACTTGATTCTGAACCATGCAGCTATTCTGATGTGTCTATTAAAAACTACTTGGCCAAAATTCTTTCTAGCAGATATGGCTCCAACAAGACTTGGATGCAGTTCGGAAGGCAATGCAATATGATAGAAGGGGTGATATCTCTTTGCCCATGGATAATAGATTCCCATTGACCTTTATTGACATCAGGCAAGCCCATTCTGAATCTTGCTTCATTGAACTACTTCATCCTTGTGTACTTGGCATGCGACTCTCTAAGGAGGGTACCAAACAAGTCAAAAAATCTAAGGTTCAGGTGAAGGAAAATATCCATAAATTGGTTCCAAGCCTGAGTTTGTTAGTATTTGGTGGCTTCACCAGGATAGAGTTCTAGGAATTCTTTGGGAGATAGATTGTGGCTTTTGTAGGTGATGAGATTGATATCAGCCAAAAGTACTTGAGATGTTTGAAGTAAAGAGGGAAGCCAGTCCTCAAGGGTATAACCTGGCATTTCATGAACTTCAAGGAAGGCTTTGATAGACAAAAATTCATTGAACATGTTCATATGGTGTTCAGAATGGTAGACAAAGGTATACCAAAATGGGGGAAGTAGTTTGGCAGGATTGTCTTTCAATTGGCGTCCACCTTTGGATAAAAGTACCACACTAGGTACAATCTCCGCAAGGGAAAGAGTGGATCTACCAGAAGAGGGTGTAGAAGATGTGGGAAGAGAAGAAAAGAAATGAGGAGCTGAGGTGTGAAGAATGGGTATGTTTGCCTTGGAAGGCTTGAAATTGTACTTTAGAGGATAAATTGACAAAGTGATATTGTTGAAAGTAAGGGGCTAATCCTATGGTAGAGAGGTAGAGGGAGGAGGATTAGATGTAGTAGAAGGAGGAGGTGGAGGTTGTTGTTTAGCAGTGGGAGCGGGAGGTGTAGGAGCAGTAGAGGCAGTAGGATGAAAAGGAGGTATAGGAGGTTGTTCAGACACAGAGGGTGTAGATGCAGTGATAGTGGTAGTAGTAGGAGGAGTTGGATTAGTGGGAATAAGAGAGGAAATGGTCAAAGGTTGAGAAGGGAACACAGGATGACCATCTTTATGGAGTTTCCTTTTAACCTTTCTCCTAAAGGTTTTGACCTTGGACCTGGCATCTACCTCCATATCCTAAGACTCTAGAGGTCGCTTAGAACCAGAGATATTGCTGCTCAACTGCAAGAACTTCAATTTGTATAGATACCTCCTCAGACTATTTCTACTGCTGCTCTTTCTGTTGCTGTTGTTCCTCTGGTGCTGCTCTTGCTCTAGCTGCTGCTGCTGTTCCTTTTGCTTATGTTGTTGCTGCTCTAGCTGCTACTCCTCTAGATGAGTAGACGGTGGGGCAGAAGACTTACTTGTGCCATGTTGGCACACCAACTGAAATAGTAGGTTCTTCATCTGCTGGACCTCCTCAGCCAAGATATCAAATTTCACATCCACTTGTTGGACTTGCATTTGTAAAACTGGCAAGCCCTCTTGTTGTTTCATCATCAGATCCATCAAAATGTTTGAGCTTCTTCTAGTCCCCCCCTGAGTCCTTGGCCGAATCTCAAAGTGTGGATGGGAAACATGATGCTCTTCTTCTTCAAATACTGGCTCAGATGGAGTAGTTCTGGGAACTTCTTCTTCTTGTGCTACTCCCTTGATCTCTAAGCACTTGATTGGTAGTTTCTTCTGGTGCTTCATGCTCAGGAGATGGACAGGAGCTTGCTCTTGTTGTAGCTAATGTTCTTGCACTTGTTCTTGCTCTTGTTGGTGGCCTTGTTGCTCTTGCTCTTGCTGTTCTTGTACAAGAGCTTCTTCTCTTTCTTGTCTTTCTCCTCATTCTTCCTCAGGCTGAACTTTAGGAAAAGATGAGGAACTTTGTGCATCATCAGGAAATATCTCATGAGAGCACAGTGGCATAAAGTCCTTAGTCCAATGATTTTGTGCCTTGCTCTCTAAACTATAGTGGCTTCTTCTCAATGTTGATAGACCTATCTTTTCTTTTACTGCCACTGAAATCTCACCATATAAATCCACTGAACATTTCTTGATAATAAGGGTCAGTAGAGGTCCATAAGGAAGGGACTCTTGCAATTTCTGGATCGTGCCATCCTCTCCAAAATAATTGAGGGCAAATTGACCCTATGTCTCTGAATAGCCCAAAACAACTAGCTTCCATCTCTGGCAATTATAGAAGAGTGGGTGCCAACCCTAGGTGTGATGATATTGGTGATTATGGAGTGGATTAGTCTCTTCTCCGCAAACAACTCATACTAGGAGCCCTTTCTTGCTAATAGACCCTAGACTTCCAATCACACCCTTTTTTAGTTTCTTCATGGGTACTATTTCACTGATTATGTGTCAGAATTGGGGCAATCTAGCATTTCAACCAAAAGCTCTTCAGAAATTGTGATGGTGGTGCCCTTCACTATCCCTGTGACTGATCCTACAGGAGTAACTTTGGGGGACACATAAAAAGCCTTAAGGGCACCCTCGAAGGTTGGCTCTGCAATTTGACATAGTCTAGACCATCCCATTCTGCTAGGGTTTCTTCTACCCATGCTAGCCTACCATGAAGCTGACTGAAATCTACAACCTTCCCTAGGCAGATGGAGGCTTTAGCATAAGAGAGTCGTTGGAACTGTTTAGGTGTGAACATGGTTCCTTCCGGAGCCCTAGAAGAGGACATCTAGACAAGAACGACAGAGAAGATTGAGAGGAATGTCAAAGGAGTTACAGAAATGATGTTCAGAAGTCAAGAAACCTACCTTTCTTCAGAGAAGATGAGAGATCTGTAGTTGCTCTGAAGACGATTCCTGTTGGGATGAACACTGCGCGCGGGAAGAGGAAGAAGACGACAGGAGAGTCGGAGAGAGAGTTTAAACGGGTGGTTTGGGAAAAGGAGGAATGGTCCTAATATAGAAATGGGAATAAGTAATGGACCATAGATGAGGAGATGAACGACTGTGATTAAATGAGTGAACCGTTATTGTAATAAATTCCTCTTTAAGTTTAAAACTATTTTATTAATATATTATTATTACTTTTAAAATTAACATGAACTCTGACTTTATAGACTCTGACTTTGGAGGAGTCGAAGTGCCTTCTCCGACTTCATAAAAGTCACAGTACCAGGACTTAGAAAAGATTTGCAATGAGTTTTAACATACACTTCAAAAATTGTCTTGACTTATCATGCATCACAGCAATTTAATCAGGGTTGCACATACTTATTTCTCTTCTAATTGATGTAAATCTATCTTCAAGAAGAGGTTTAGTGAATATATCAACTAATTGATTATCTGTAGAGACAAAATCAAGTAAAATATCACCATTAATTACATGGTCCCTGATGAAATGATGTCTAAGCTCAACATGCTTTGTTCTTGAATGTTGAATAGGATTTTTTGTCAAGTTGATTGCGCTTATGTTGTCACACAGCATTGGAATTTCATGAAGGATTTGACCATAATATTCCAGTTGATGTTTGATCCACAGAAGTTGAGTGCAATGTACTCTGCTTCTATTGTGGACGAAGCTACTGAATTTTACTTCCTGTAAGACCAGAAGATCAAGCATCCTACAAGAATTTGACAAGTTCTATCTATTTTGCATTCAGCATAGTCAGCATCACTATATCCAATCAACTTAAAATCAGAACATCTGGGATACCATAAATCCAATTTACTTGTGTTTATAAGATATCTAAAAATTCTTTTAATAGCATTAACATGTGATTCTTTAGGATCAACTTGAAATCTAGCACATAAACATACACTGAACAATATATTTGGTCTACTGGCAGTAAGATAGAGTAATGACCCAATCATACCTCTATAGATCTTTTGATCTACTTTCTTCCCAAGTGGATCACTATCAAACTTAATTCCTGAGCTCATGGGTGTTCCTAAGGGCTTACACTTGTCAAACCCATATTTAGAAAGTAAATCAGAAATGTATTTGGTTTGGCAAATGTGAGTACCTTCCTTGGTCTACTTGATTTGCAACTCAAGAAAGTAATTAAGCTCACCCATCATACTCATCTCAAACTCACTTTGCATAAGGTTTTCAAAGAGTTTGCAAAGTGATTTATTAGTAGAACCAAAAATAATATCATCAACATATATTTGTACTATCAAGATTCCTTTTGAAAAATTCTTAATAAATAAAGTGCTATCGACTTTACCTCTTATGAAATCATGTGATATAAGATAAGCACTTAGTCTTTCATACCAAGCTCTTGGAGCTTGTTTCAGACCATACAATGCTTTCTTTAAACAGAAAACATGATTCGGATATTTAGTATCTTCAAAACCTGGTGGTTAATCAACATAAACTTCTTATTTTATGAAACCATTCAGAAAGTACTTTTAACATCCATTTGAAATAAATTAATGTTGAGAGAGCACGCATATGCTAATAAAATTCTAATTGCCTCTAATCTAGCTACTGGGGCATAGGTTTCATCAAAAGCAATGCCTTCCTCTTGGGAATACCCTTGTGCTACCCGTCTGGCCTTGTTCCTGGTGATCACTCCTGATTCATCCATTTTGTTTTTGAAGACCCATCTAGTCCCAATAACTGGATGGTCAGAAGGTCTAGGGACAAGAGTCCAAACCTGGCTACGTTGGAACTGGTTAAGTTCCTCTTGCATAGCAAGGATCCAAGATTCATCAGCCAGTGCATCATTGATTGTCCTAGGCTCAATTTGAGAGACAAATGCAGAAAAATCACAAGGAATGTTCATACCTCTTGTTCTTACCCTATCTTGAGGATCACCATTATATTTCTCTTGGATGATCTCTGTGATACCTCAGTTCTCTAGGCAGTCCTTCCTGTGATTCTTGTTGTTGAAGTTCCTCAAGTGGTGGATCTTCCTTTTCTTCTTCTTTCTCTCCTTCTTCAAGAGATATCTGTTCTAGATCCTTGCACAGATCTTCAACACAATCTTATTCTTCTTCTATTCTCTTAATAGAAGGGTTAGTCTCATCAAATAAAATATGTATTGTTTGCTCTACAGTTAAGGTTCTTCTATTAAACACTTTATATCCTCTAGGTTTTGAAATATATCCTAAGAGAAAACCTTCATCACTTTTAGCATCTAATTTTCCTAAGTTATCCTTATCATTATTCAAAATAAAACACTTACAACCAAAAGGTCGAAGATGATTGATGTTTGGCTTTTTCTCCTTGTACAGCTCATAAGGTGTCTTCTTTAGGATTGGTCTGATCATGCACCTATTGATGATGTAGCAGGCTGTGTTGACTGCTTCTGCCCAGAAGTATCTTGGTAAATTATACTTTGTAAGCATAGTTCTGGCCATGTCCAGCAGTGTTCTGTTCTTCCTTTCTACTACTCTATTTTGCTGAGGTGTTCTTGGTGCATAGAAGTTGTGTTCTATTCCATTTTCTTCACAGAACTTTACAAAATCTTTATTCTTGAATTCTCCACCATGATCAGATCTAATACTAATTATCTGAAATTTTTGGCTCTTCTATACTAGTTTGCTGAACTTTAGAAAAGCTGAAAATGTTTCTGATTTGGCTTCCAAAAAGGACACCCAAGTGTACCTTGAGTAGCCATCTACAATTACATAGCCATACACTTTTCGTCCAAGACTTACTATTCTTATAGGTCCAAATAAGCCATGTGAATGAGCTCCAAAGGCTTGGAAGTTGTAACCACTGTTTTGGATTGAAATAATGGCTTGGTTTGCTTTCCCTTTGCACAGGCTGTACAGATTTCAGACTTCTTCAGTTTCATCTTAGGAAGACCTTCAACTAGATCATGCTTGATTAATTTCTTGATTACAGAAGTGCTTGCATGTCCTAGTCTTCTATGCCATAAGTCAGTTTTTTCACTCTTGGTGGTTGTAAGACATAAATTCACTTCTTTTAATTATGCTAGTTGTAGGGTGTACAGATTTTTTACTCTTTGAGTTTCAAATACTGTTTTTCCATCCTTTTGAATAATGCACTTGTCATTCTGAAATTTTATCAAGTGACCCTTGTCACATAGTTGACTGATACTAATGAGGTTGTGCTTCAATCCTTCTACATACATGACATCTTCTATTGGATCCTTTTCTTTTGTTCTTACTTTTCCACATCCTAAGACCTTGCCTTTTCCATTATCTCCATAGGTGACCTGACCAATCTCATCTCTAAAACTTGTAAATAACTCCTATCACCTGTCATGTGCCTTGAGCACCCACTATCCAAATACCATTTAGATTCTCTCAGGCGACCCTGCAAACTAACTTAAGTTGTAACTTTTGGTACCCAAATTTTCTTGGTCCTTGATGGTTAGTCTTAGGAATCCAGCGTAGGTGTCTAGTTGTACATGTGCTGACAATGTGTCCTAGTTGGTTACAGTGACTACAACATAGATTAAATATATTTTTCATGTGTGCAGTATTGTTATATTTCTGTTTTTGTTTGTAAACATATTAGTTAAATTTTCTAGGATTTTTAATTCCTTTTTCTTTTACAAATTGTGGAGTTGGATATTTTTAGGATACACAATATCTTCTTCATTATGTGGAGGTGTATATCCTACTCCGTATTTCTATTTACCTATCCTAGAACCCTTTAGTCTTAAAAATAGAGACGTTTTATAGTTAGAGATTTTCTCTATGGTAGCTCTTAAATAGTTATTTTCTTCTCTTAATTTTTCTTCATCCTTTAATTCTTTTAGATTTGATTCTATTTCCATAATTTTACTGTGTTTATTTTTTAAGTCTTCACACAGTAGTTCATTTGCTCTTTTAGTTTCATTTAGGTTTTGTCCTAATCTTTCTACTTCATTTTTCAGGAAAGTATTAGATTTTTCTTGTGTAAGCAAATTTAATTTAACTATTTTCATTTGCTTAACCACTATTTTATATTTTTCATATAATTCATTGAAGACATCTTCAAGACTATCAGAATCTGATTCAGAACATGATGTAAAAGAGGTTTCAGAATTTACCTGATCCAATCCTACCATGAGTGCTAGATTTGCATTTTCTTCTTCTTCAGATTCCGAGCTTGAAGAGTCTAAACTGGTAGCTTCTTCATTATCCCATGCTGCTACCATTGTCTTTTTCTTGTACCTTCTAAATTTCTCTTTTAGATAGAGCACAGCATAGGTAGTTTTTATCTTTGATTTAGAGACATGTTTCTCTTATCAGCTATGGAGAGAGTAGAGGTAGTTTCACCAAGTATAGTAAAATCACCTTATTCTATTACCTACCACAGATCAAAATATATGCCTCTGATGAAGCATTCCATCTGCATCTTCCAGTACTGATAGTCCTTACCATCAAAGAATGGTGACCTTGTAATAGACTGACCTTCATAGTTGTGACCTTCAGTTGCCATGTAAGGCCCTAGAATTTTACTCTCTCTATATAAGAGTTTGATTGTGTGAGAAATGGATGTTTGTATGTGTAGGCATATGCATGTGTATATAAATAAACTATTTGATGTATTGTTGTAAATATATAAATATGTATATCTATTGTATATATATTATTCATTTACATTGTATGAATAGTATTCATTTTCTAATGTGTACATTGTATATTACATGTATTTGCATTGTGTAAATATATAGTTTTATGCATTTTTAAGTTCTGGCCGAAATGTCATTTGACGTCAACATGAGTTGACGTTGAGTAGAGCTCAGCGGCCATATCGATGGATGCCAAACTCATATAGGCGGCCATTGATGTTGACGTCTAAAACCCAGATCTGGTTGCACTTCAGATCCGGAAACGCTTGCGATTTTATCGGCCCTTGTTTAGGAAACCGTCCCCAACGGTTATCCCTCTCTGCCTACGCATACCCAAGACCCCGAGGTTCTATAAAAACCACCCTTTTGTGGTCGGATCAACCCTTTTGGCTTTTGTCAAAACCCTAGAATCATTCTGTGCGAAACCCGATCTTTGAACTCTGAGATCCGTGATTGGTGACTCCTTCCGGCGATCTTCTACGACTAGAGGGGAGTCTAAGCATAAGGGAAGGCTTCTTCGACATTGGGTGGCTGTCTGCATCAACACAGAACCCGGATTAGAGGAGATTTGAAGACTCTTTGGCTTAGTCCGAGGAGGCTTCACCGGCTTGATTTGTCCTTTCTGGATTTTTCTGAAGGCAAGTAAACCCTCCACATTACCCATATGTACGTCTAGTAGGTCTTAGGAAATTTACGGATTTTATTCGTGTCGTAGAACCCCCTTTCTCTTCGATTATTGTGAGTTCTGTCTGTTTTTCTGCAGACAGGAACTGAACGGCAAGCTTTGATGCCGTTAAGATCCAAAGTTGGAGGTGGCCTTTGTTGCCGTTAACTGGTAGGCGGCCACCTATGTGCCGTTGAGTTCTTCAGGCAAGGACAGTATGTCTGTCTGCCCTTTATAAATTATTTTTTGGATTTTTGCGCATGAGGATATACTGTAAATTTTATATGTTACGTAATACATCTAGAAAATCATGTTGTAAAATTTCTGTGAAATGTCGTTGAATGTTTTATCTATTAAAATTCTCTGAATTAACTGTCAGACAAGGTTTAATATTGTAAATTTCTTGTTTATGTGATTCATGTGGAATTGAGTGTCATAGAATTTCTGTATGATGTGTATAGATGTCAATTTATACCATGAGATTTAGAAAATTTTCTGATGTCCATGTAAATAATTATAATTTCTGAACTGTAAAATACTAAGTATGTACGATTGGTTTTAAATCATCAATATATTGTATGATGCCAAATTAATTCTCAATAATTCTATGTAGTATCAAGACTGTTGTATACAAGTTTTAGAACAGAGGATATGTATTTGGCACTGTGTACCATGCTTAATTGATGACTTCATAAATTAGGTAGAATGCATGTTTTATTTATCATAAATTGTGTATGACTCCGAAAAATATGAAAATTTGTATGCATGATGCTTTATCTGTAAAAGATCTGTGGTTAAAATTTCATGTAAATTGGACAACATTAGGTACTGAATTCAGTATTTCATGAAAAATGACTAGTTAAAGCATGCTTAAAGTAATTAGAAACTAATTAGATGATTTCAGCATGAATTGGATTAAGTTGTAACTGTTTAACTCTGTACAGTAGTACCATGTTAGGTAATCTGAATCATGTGCAAATAGGTGAATATAGAATTAATGTGTTAAATGTATGCAAATTGTGTGTTTAAGAATGGAAAATATGTAAATGTGCCATGGGTGACACTACTACCTTAGAGGGCTGAGGAGTTGTACCATCGTAAAGTCTCTACGGGAAGGTCATATGAGTAAGTGAAATCCCATGGGCATTGGGATAAAATCCTGGAGGCAGACAAGTACTGCTGGTTAGGGTGGAGAGTGCTTCTCCCGTTCTACGTAGTAACTAAGATTTATCACTCTAATGTCTAGGTGATTATATGTGTGTGATGTAATAAGTGTGTGTCCTTCTAGAGGTGGTTCGGACTATGTGTCATGGCATATATGATAACAATTTGAAATTGTGTTTATGTGATAAATGAATGTATAAATTATGTAAATGCGTAAGTATATGGATATGTAAATTAATGTGTTGACATGTGAAACTGTAAATTGTTTATAAATGTGCTAAAATTTTGTCAAAACAGCAAGCTTTATGTGTTTATAAAAGTGATATGCATGTGAAAAAGTACATAGAATCCATGTTAGGAACATTCTTCCTTTATGTGTAAAACTCCATGTTTAATTGCCATTATGATACAACATGAATGTGAATTTAGATAACATGTTAAAAATTGTGTAGAAAGCATGTGATAGGTTTATTACTGTGATATGAACATAAACCATGTACTAAATGTCATGAAAATTGATAAAAGTATCATGTTAGTTTTTTTTAGATTGTTTAAATCCATGTTCATGTACCTGTGAAATTGTTAAAGAGTAAAATGCCATGTGATGTATGTATGCTTAATGTATGAGAAATTACTTGCTGAGTCTTTGGACTCATTCTTGCTTCGGCGTACAGGTGCAGGTGTCTCTACTTCATCCGAGGAGTTAGTTCGGAGTGACTCGAAGCAAGAGTAGGAGATTGCTTGCGGAGATTTACTTTATTGTATTTCCTTTTCATAGTATGTATAAATGAGGAGTTGTACTACACTGAATTCATGTAATTTATTTAGCTGCAAGTTGTGGACAATGTATTTGATTTAAATTTCAGTCATGAGAACTTTAGTTCTTTTGTACTATGTAGACTGTGTATAAATGTGGATGATGGAATAATAGATTTATTTCCAGTTCTTTCTATTCTGCTGTCAATTGTTTATATTTGTGTACATCTCAGCCTATTGAATATGTGTTGGGTAAATGTCCCACTGTAGCGATGCTCTCTATATCGATGTGGGATGGTATGTCCGTACCGGTATAAGGAGGGTCGTTACAGAGATTGGTATTTGAGCGCGCTCAGGTTGGGATAGTACATGAGTATGCATATACCATCATCTTCATTATATGCTAAGTCTCTATAGATGTCCACATAGTTAGGAATTAGATAGTTTAGTTCCTAATCGGGATTAAATTGTTTTTGCAGGCTATGGCTTCTCGAGGTAGGCGTGGCGTTCCTGCTCGTAGGGATGAGCAGAGGAGAGAGTTGAGCCCAAGCGTGAGGATCGGGTGAGCAGTAGGCCCCACACCTCAGGGTCCTGTGCTTCCTCCACCGCCACTAGTGGATATGGAGTGTTCATGCAAGGTCTAGTCCAGGCTATGCAGACGCAGGCCCATACTCAGGCTGCACTCCAGGCTCAGCTGGAGGCTCAGGTTAGATCAATAAGATAGAGTAGTCTGTTTTATTTAAATTATATGTTTACTATGTTGTTATATTGTATAAGTGTGTCTTATGTTGTTAGTTGTAGCAGGCTCAGGTGCCAGTTCCCCAGGCTTATGACCATGGTGGACCCTCCATCATGGAAAAGTTCAAGAGGATGGCTCCACCCTCTTTTAGGGGGAGAGTGATCCGTTGCTTGCAGAGAGCTGGATGAGGGAGATTGAAAAGATCTTCCGAGCGATTAGGTGTGCTGAGGATGACAAGGTCACTTTAGCCACCTATATGCTACGGGTATGTGTAAATTGTTTATATATGTCTATTTCTTTAAGCCTAGATTGTCTGGATTGGTCCTTATGGAATGTTTTGGCAGGAGCGAACCGATGTATGGTGGTCCTCGTTGCTTTGAAGCCTGTTTGAGGACGGTGCTGTAGAGGTGGCTTGGGACGAGTTTGTGAGGCTCTTTGAGGCCAAATTCGTTCCGGAGCACATCCGGGACAAGATGGAGCAGGAGTTCCTCTCCATGACCGTACTGGAGTACGAGGCCAGGTTTGCCGAGCTATCCAATATGCACCTCATATTGTGACTGATGAGCGCAAGAAGGTGAAGAGTTCGTGATGGGTCTGAGGCCATCACTGAGGACGAGGTTGGTGGCATTTGACCATCGTACCCTCGATGAGGCTCTTAGCGCGGCTTGTCGGCAGGAAAGAGAGATGGAGCAGTATCTTGAGGAGAAAAGGCTTCGCAGAAGAGGCTTGTAGCTCCATTATAGAAGCAGGAGAAAAGAAGGCGTATCAGTCACTACAGCGTTCCGTAGTATCCGCAGTCGTCAGGTATCTTCTCAGCATTCCCCCAGTGGTAAGAAGGAGTGTCCTCATTGCGAGGGCACATGGTGGTACGGAGTGTTGGAAGATGGCAGAGAAGTGCTTGAAGTGTGGGAGTAGAGAGCATAAGATAAAGGATTGCCCCAGACTTCAGCAGGGTTCAGCGCAGACCAGCTCCAGCAGCAGGAGCGCGCCAGCGACAGAAGACCAGGAAGCCTTGAGCCCCGTCTCGAGTGTTTGCGTTAGTTCGTGAGGACGCCGAGCAGGCAGAGCATGTTACTGAAGGTACGGTTCTTTTCATGGGTGTGCACGCTCGAGTTTTATTTGATACGGGTGCCACTCACTCATTCATTTCCGAGCATTTTGCTAGGCAGTTAGCTTTAGAGTCAGGATTAGAATCTGAGGAGTTAGAAGTCCCTTTGTCTGTGCACACACCTGCGGGTACGGTATCGACTAGGAATGTATTCCATCTTTACCGGTGTGCATTGAGGATAGAGTCCTAGAAGGTGTTTCTTCTTGCTAAAGATGAAGGACTATGATGCAATTGTTCTGCATTGGCTAGAGGAGCACTATGCATTGGTAGATTGTCGTGGAAGAAGATTGTTTTTCGCATTCCTGGTGAGGATGAGTTTTCACATCCTTTGCCAAGAACTTAGCGGGAAAGTTTTTTATCTCTGCCATGAAGGTAATGAGAATGGTGAACAAGGGTTGTGACGCTTTTCTTGCCAGCGCAATATTAGTACCCAAGGCTGATGAGTCACATACTCTTGAGGAGATAGATGTAGTGCAGGATTTTCCAGATGTCTTTCCTGATGATTTATCTAGATTGCCACCGGCTAGAGAGATAGAGTTCACACTAGAGTTGCTTCTAGGCACTTCTCCTATCTCAAAGGCCCCTTATCGGATGGCACCTGCGGAGTTAGAGGAGCTAAGGAAGCAATTGCAAGATTTGTTAGATAAGGGATTTATTCGCCCTAGTGTTTCTCCATGGGGCGCACCTGTATTGTTTGAAAGAAGAGGATGGGTCACTTAGGTTATGCATTGATTATAGGAAGCTAAACCAAGTGACTGTGAAGAACAGGTATCCCTTACCTCGGATTGATGATTTTTTTGACCAGCTGCAGAATGCATCGGTCTTTTCTAAGATTGATTTGCAGTCTGGCTATCATTAGTTGAGGATTAGGAGTGAGGATGTGTCCAAGACGGCTTTTAGAACCCGTTATGGACATTATGAGTTTTTGGTTCTTCCGTTTGGTCTGACCACACCCCCGCAGCGTTCATGGATCTCCTGAACAGGGTGTTTAGACCTTATCTAGATAGTTTCGTTGTAGTTTTCATTGATGAGTGTTGGTCTATTCTCCAGATGAGGCCACACACCATCAGCATTTGAGAGTAGTGTTGGAAGTTCTCCGAGAGCACAAGCTGTATGCAAAGTTCAGCAAGTGCGATTTCTGGATGTGCGAAGTTCATTTCCTTGGGCATGTCATCTCCGGTGCTGGTGTAGCAGTAGATCCAGCGAAGGTCCAGGCTGTATTGGATTGGGAGATTCCCAGGACCTCTTCGGAGATTCAGAGTTTCCTTGGTTTGGCGGGTTATTATCGGCGATTTATTGAGGATTTTCATCTCTTGCCGCCCCATTGACCAAATTACCAGGAAGGGGAGAAGTTTGTGTGGTCCGAGGAATGTGAGAGTAGCTTCCAATTATTGAAGGCTAAGCTACTTCCGCTCCGGTATTGGTATTACCTAGTGGTGATGAAGGTTTTTCCATTTATACGGATGCATCTCGGATTGGCCTTGGCTGTGTATTGATGCAGCAAGGAAGGGTAGTAGCATATGCTTCTCGTCAATTGAAGGAGCATGAGCGTAACTATCCGACTTATGATTTGAAACTTGCGGCAGGGCATGCCACTAAAGATCTAGAGACACTATCTTTATGGTGTCAGATTTGAGGTGTTCACTGACCATAAGAGCCTAAAGTATCTTTTCTCTCAAAAGAATTAAACCTGAGCAGAGAAGATGGATTGAATTTCTGAAGGACTATGACTTCGACCTCCAGTATCATCTTGGAAAGGTGAATGTTGTAGCGGATGCCCTTAGTAGGAAGAGGTCTTCTCTCCAACAAGATTGGAAGATGTTGGAGGATGCGGCATGTGCGATGACTGAGTTAGAACCATCATTGTGTCAGCATTTGTAGCTCAGTTGCCCATTAGGTCTTCGGTGTTAGATGAGGTGATCGAGAACAGAAAGCAGACCCTAGACTCCAAGAGTTACTGGGCAAGGCAGACATTGCTCGTGATGAGGATGGTGTGATTAGATTCCATCACCGTGTTTGTGTTCCCGACATAGTAGAACTCCGTGAGCATATTTTAGCGGAGGCTCATTGGTCTAGATTCTCTATTCATCCAGATAACACTAAGATGTACCAGGATTTGAAGAGATCTTTTTGGTGGTCTGGCATGAAGAAGGATGTAGCGAAGTATGTGTCTAGATGTTTAGTATGCTAGCAAGTGAAGGCCGAGCGGCAGCGACCATCTAGTCTTATGCAGAAGTTGGAGATCCCAGTATGGAACTGGGAAGCTGTCACTATGGATTTTGTTTCGGGTTTGCCTCGATCTAGACGGGGTAATGACTGATTGGGTAGTAGTAGATAGATTCTCGAAGACTGCGCATTCTTACCCATGAAGAAGAAGAAGTAGAGAGTTTAGATAGATTGTATATTAGTAGTATTATTAGATTGCATGGTGTGCCGAAGTCGATCATTTCGGATCAAGATCCAAGATTTACTTCGGTTTGTGGAAGGGTCTTCGGGATGCATTAGGTTCGGAGCTAAAGCTCAGTTCGGCGTTCCATCCCCAGACAGATGGACAGTCCGAGAGGACTATCCAGACGCTCGAGGATATGTTGAGGCGTGCATTCTGGATTGGAAGGATGATTGGGAGCGCCATTTGCCTCTTGTGGAGTTCACATACAACAACAGTTTCCATGCGAGCATTGGTATGGCTCCATTTGAGGCATTGTATGGTAGGCCTTGTAGATCTCCTTTATGTTGGGAGGAGATTGGCAATAGGCAGCTGATCGGTCCGGAATTAGTTCAGGAGACATCGGATAAGGTCTAGCTCATCAGGAAGAGGCTTGTTGCAGAACAGGATAGGCAGAAGAGCTATGCCGACAACAGGAGGAAGGATTGGGAGTTGTGGTAGGTGAGCATGTCTTCTTGATGATTTCGCCTACTTGTGGTGTAGTTAGATTTGGCAGGCATGGTAAGTTAAGTCTAGATTCATTGCATGGCCCGTATGAGATTCTCAGACGATTGGGCAATGTGGCATATGAGCTAACTCTACCCCCAGCGTTAGCTAGTCTTCATCCTGTTTTCCACGTGTCTATGCTCAGGAGGTATGTAGCAACATGAATTTACGAAAAATAAAAATTTAAATAAAAAATTTAAAACCTAGCTAAATGGATATTTAAATAGAGCATTAAATAAAACCATTAGATGGAAAAGAGTAATAATGGCTTTGCTTAATGGATCTTCTAGGAATTTTGGGTTAAAAATAAGAATTTATAAAAGAGAATAATAGAAAATACCCTAAATTCGTAACTAAATTATTACCTAAATAGAAAAGAGGTGTTTAATGCATTAAATAGGAAGTTTGAGTAGGAGTTGGATTCCTAAACCTACCCCATATGGATTAGCACGAATTTGGATCTCTTCCAAGTCTAAATTGGGATTGGAAAGCTTGGAAGGAGGTTAGGAAGAGGAAATCGGAATTTTATAGGAGTTAGAGTCCTATTAGGAAATAGAAAGAGGAGAAGCTTAAATACTCTCCTAAACCCTCATGGCCGACCCAAGCTCGTGCCAAAGGATTCCTGGACCAGGAGGAGAGACCAAGGAGGAGGAGATTTCGTGGGAAGAAGAAGCTTTCAAGCTCTCAACCCCGTTCTTCAAGTTCTAGCCCTAGAAGATAAATTGAGTCAAAGGTAGGCATTCTCACAAGCATAAATCATGAAACTTTTTCTGTAGGATGTATCATCTACCAGGAACGAAACCCTCAAGTTTCATAATTTTCCATCGAGTATATCTTTAGTTCTTGATTTTTCATGTTCTGCAACTCTTATGACCCGAACCTTCATGCTTAATTCATATCTCCTTGCATACTCTATCTCATGCCTCCATATTTTTATGGGAGATACTGATGCATGATAGGCATCTTTTGCCCCTAAAAGCCCTAAATTCTGTTGAGCATGTTACTCGAATTAAATCGATCTTGCTCCCTGTATCATGTTCTATGTTACTTGTTCTTGTTCGTCCTCAAACCATGTTCAACCCATGCTCTCTCTCGAATTCCTATTTACTGGAAGTACTCTCGCATGTCTAGTTTCATTTGCCCCTAATTTCATGATTTTTCATCATGTATACAATTAGTTATGATTTTCTGAACTACCCTATGTCAAAAAGGCAAGTTTCTGGACCGCAATTCAAGACAGAGCAGAACTCTGTCAGACCCAGGCCACGGACCTGAGAAAGCGACTGCCCGACACGTCACCTCTCAAGCACGTCGCGACGCCTTCTTGTCGCGTTCTCAACGCGATAGGACACCCGTCGCGTTCTGGCCGCCTGAGCAAGACAGCTCTGTCGCCTTCTGTGTAACCCCCTGTCGCGATCTGCTCTGCTCCTGTCGCCTCTATACAGGCCTATGTCGCCTTCTCAGAGTTTTGCCTGAAACCCATGAAAATATTTTGTCACTTTCTAAATAATCCTTACGCCTTCTTACCGTTATACCCTAGTAAAAACCTACTTAAAAAGGATGTTGTACTGAATGATTTAAAATACATGTTCACGACTTATTTCTATCTATGATTTCTCTTGCACTTGCACACACTTGAACCATCCATTTATGGCTGAAATCTTGCAGAAAATATCTCATAATGTATCTGGTAAATTACCGAAATAAAGTATAGTAATGCCCTATTTAAAGGACTTGTATTCGTTTCTTGCGTTGTTTATATACCGATATCGACGCTCCACTGTTCTAGAATTCCTCTAGAACGTCGAGCACATGTTTTATATACACACTTTACTTGGCTTGTGGTGAACTCTCCGTCGGATATTCCTTTCGCCGGACTAGTGAACTCTTGCACAAGGCCTCCGTAAGTCTCCTCCGATCATGGATTCCCACATGGTCGACGAGCCGGTTGTACCCTAATACCTACGATACCCTTTAGGGATCTATATGATCCAAACGGCTATTAGAGATTCACTCGTCTTAAATCACGCCGGACCTCTGGACCTGTGCATAACAAGGCCAGTGGTAGGGTCGTGAGTTCCACCTGACTGCCAAACACTAAGTGCGCGTGTTGTGCAACTGTTACTATCGCCTGATTACTCGACGTTACGTGCATGTCCATTATCTCTCATCTATACTCTACTCGCTCACCTACTCACGTTCACTCCACTATCTCATCTATTCATCTAGTGCTCTATTTATTTCTTGGTACTCTATACTGGCCATTGACTGATTGTCTAAAGATAAACAATATAACCAATGCCTGGCAATATATAAAGGGCCCGATCTGGTCCTGGGATGTGCGCCCGAAAGTGCTAGTGCCCATGGGAGTTAAATGATCAGAGTGTTGGCATTACACTCAAGTGCTATCTATCTCGACTATCTATATGACAATCAAAAACACAAAACTGCTATACTCTCTCGATGTCTAGAATGACAAACAAGTGCTATACTCGTCGTGCTATTACTATTTGTGCTAGTTGTGCTATGGCCATTCTGCTATTCGTGCTATACTCGTACTTGTGCTATTTTGGAAACTATACGCGATCTCGTGCTATGTGCTATCTTGTTACCTGTTGTGCTATCTCTTACTATATTTGACTCTCTTGTACCTGCTATCTCTAGACACTCTGCTATTAAATGCGTTAATTATTTAAAGCCTGCTTGAGCCTGAGATTTAAGTCCTACTGGGCGTTATCGCTCACCCTACGTCATTTGATGTTGTGTTCTCAGGTGAGACCGAGGATGACACATACACTCACGAGGAAGGGAATGACCAAGAGTGAAGCCAGGAGTACCTTGAGTCATTATGTTATCTTAGAGTTCTAGTTAGTTATTTTCTTTTATTGCAATGTAATTGGGCCCTGTAGAATGGCTCTGATATTAGTGGTTGTAACTAGACACAGAAAAGTTATTAATGAGAAAGATTTACTTTAGCATTATTCAATGTGCAATGGTTTGATGTCTAGTACTTGCTCTATACCTTTTCTTGCAACTGCCTTCGCGCTCCGATATTCCGCGGTGGGGCGTGACAAGGTATGCCAGAGATCCATCTCATGTTATTAGCCACGAGCCAGTGGAGATCCAGCCAGATTTATCTTATGAGGAGCAACCAGTAGCTATTCTTGACCGGAAGGTTCAGCATCTCCGGAACAAGAGCATTGCGTCGGTGAAGGTGTTATGGCGCAACTTTTCGCGAGAGGAGGCTACTTCGGAGCTTGAGGATGCAATAAAGAAGAAGTATCCTCAGTTCTTTGAGTAGTGTCGGTCTAACTTCGAGGATGAAGTTTCTTTAAAGCAGAGAGGGTGTAAGGCCCTAGAACTTTACTCTCTCTTATATAGAGTTTGATTGTGAGAAATGGATGTTTGTATGTGTAGGCATATGCATGTGTATATAATAAACTATTTGATGTATTGTTGTAAATATATAAATATGTATATCTATTGTATATATATTATCATTTACATTGTATGAATAGTATTCATTTTCTAATGTGGTACATTGTATATTATATGTATTTGCATTGTGTAAATATATGGTTTTATGCATTTTTAAGTTCTGGCCGAAATGTCATTTGGCGTCAACATGAGTTGACTGTGAGTAGAGGTCAGCGGCCATATCGATGGATGCCAACCTCATATAGGGAGCCATTGATGTTGACGTCTAAAACCCAGATCTGGTTGCGCTTTAGATCCGGAAACGCTTGCGATTTTTCGGCCCGTTTAGGAAACGTCCCCAACGGTCATCCCTCTCTGCCTACGCAT
>JACBKR010003805.1:0-34437 GCA_014218235.1 Colocasia esculenta
ATGCATCTAATAGAGATGATAGTCAGATGAAAATTGAATTAGATGGCCACAAGAACATCTTACCCAAAGGAAGCACATCGGACTTGACGAAAAAAAAATTTCGGAGGCTTCACTCTATTTCTAGTATGATTTTAGGATCTTTAACAGCGAAGATGGGAAAGAGTGGCAATGAGGAGCACTTTCACTTTTTCATGTGAAGGTAGACATTTGTGATGCCAATACCCCAGTTACTCAATGTGAGTGTCCATCAAGCATTATATAGAGATAATGAAACACCTTTTGACGCGAAGAAGACGACATTGGTGATGCCCATGTCCCCGGTTACTAGTGATTTTCATCATTGCTCTACCTCCATCCCATAAATGAAAGATAATTTTTTTTGAAATGTAGAATAGAAAGGTAGCTTTCTCCCTTTTATTTTGTTTTTACTTTTCGTGAAGTACATGAGATTTCTTAGGCAAGTGTAAATGTAGAACATTAAATCAAGGATCTTCTGATTTTTCAAATCATTTTGGATTCATGTTTAATGACAAGGGAGTTATTCAAAGGAGATGTTAAAAATCATTTGGTTTGCTCATTGTGTTCAAAAAGATCTAAATAGTCCTCAATCAAGTGTTGCATCAAACATCATTTAGACTTGGTTCACGACTTTGACATGAAGTGGATATGAAAGGTTATATTGCACAAAACAATCCAATGTTTACCTTTAAATCAAGTAATGAACACTTTCTTGAAAAGTATGAAGAAGGAATGAGAAAAAGTGAGTGTGTATCTGTCGACAGAAGGAATCTGTCTGTCGACAGATGCACACAGACTGATGAATGAAGTTTCAGTCAGAGCAAGTCTGAGTGTACCTATCGACAGATGGAATGTGTCTGTCGACAGATATGAACAGAGTGGATTTTTCTAGTTTCAGTTTGAGTGCACATGAAGTTCAAGGAAGTGAGGATTAAAATTGAAGTGAAGGAAGAATTTCCTCATGAAAATACTCATCTATCCTGAACTTACTCCCCCATAGTGTGTGCACGTGTTGACACAAATCTAGTCAAGGATTCACTCAAGCATTTGATACAAGGCAAACGTGTTCATTTCAAGAATGTCATACACAAGCACATGGTCACAGAAAAAGCATTGTTTCATGGAGTAACATGATAAAATGTAAGGAAACTAAAAATCCTATGTGAAGTACAGGACCTTTATATGCAAGGGACTATGGATACTTGGCGGAGAATGTTCCTCACGCATGATGATAGTTTCCAAACAAGCCGAACTTGTTTTCCACAGTCACCATTTGATATACCACATAGTCATTCCACACATAAAGAGCATGTACTCCAATATGGAGAGTTAGTTTCATTGCATTGTACACAAACCAATTCTCTTCTAAGGATGTGAATCTATCTTCAGACAAGGGTTGGTGAAAATGTCAGCCAATTATTTTTCTGTGGGAATGAAAATTAAGTTCCAAGGTTTATTGGCCACTTCATCTCTCAAGAAATGATGACAGATTCAATGTGTTTAGTCCTGAGTGTTGGACAGGGTTTTTGAAAGGTTGATAGCACTTGTGTGTCACATAGTATAGGTGTGCATCCAATTTCAACATTATAGTCAGCTAACTGACTTGATCCCACAACACTGAGCTGCACAACTTCTGCAGCGACATATTCTGCCTCTGCAGTGGAAGAGTGCAACCGAGTGTTGTTTCTTGGATGCCCCCGAAACCATGCAACCGCCAAGGAATTGGTAATATCCACTTGTGCTTTTTCTATCAATTTTATATCCAGCATAATCAGCATCAGAATAGGATATCAAATCAAAACTACTGCCTGTGGGTACCAAAAACCCAAATTGCATGTACCTGAGAGATATCGGAAAATTCTCTTGACTGCAATTAAATGGCTTTCCTTTGGAATAGATTGATATCTAGCACAAAGGCAAACACTGAATTGTATATCCGGTCTACTTGCAGTAAGATAAAGGAGTGAGCCAATCATACCTCGGAAGTGCTTTGCATCTACTGGTTTACCTTTCTCATCATTTTCCAATTTGATGCTTGTGCTCATTGGGGTGGAGGCCGGTTTAGCTTGCTCTTGAAATCAATTGAATTTGAGAAGCTCTTTGACATATTTTTCTGATTTATGAAGAAGTCGTTTTCATGTTGTTCACCTACAAACTAAGAAAGAATGAAAGAGCTCCCCCATTAGACTCATCTCAAATTCACTGTGCATGTGTTTAGAAAAGTCTTCACAGTGTGAAGGGTTAGTAGAACCAAATATAATATCGTCCACACAAAACTTGAACAACAATTATGTGATTGCGAACTTTCTTAGTGAAGAGTGTTGGTCCACTTTACTCTTGAGTAGTTTTTGCTTATCAGAAAATTGCCAGTCTATCATACCAAGCTCGATGGTGCCTGTTTCAAACCATAAAGAGCTTTGTGCAATTATATACATGGTTAGGCATTTTAGAATTTTCAAAACCTGGTGGTTGAGAGACATAGACTTCTTCTTTGATATAGCCATTTAAGAAAGCTTTAACATCCATTTGTATAAAGTTTGAACTATGGGAGCATGCATATGCCAACAAAATTCTGACTGCTTCTAATCTGAGCTACGAGGAGCAAGGATTCTTCAAAATCTACACCAAATTCTTGATGATATCCTTTTGCAACGAGGTAGCTAGCTTTATTTTCTGAAAACTTTTTCCTTCTTCATTAAGTTTATTCCTAAACACCCACCTAGTTCCTATGATAGAAATTTCAGGGGTCCTAGGAACTAAACTCCAACATTATTTCTTTGAAATTGACCAAGTTCCTCATGCATAGCATCAATCCATGAGTTATCTTTAAGGCTTCTTCAACATTTTTGGGTTCCACTTGAGAGACAAAAGCAAAAAGATCATGTTCAATATTGTCTAACTTGAGACCCTGTTTGAACAGAATCATTTAAACTACCTATATCACATCAAGTGGGTGATCTTTGGAATACTTCACATTGTGATGTTGTTGAAGGGCCAGGAGTAGCTTGTCTTGTCCTGAGGAATTTGATCTTGTGAATGTTGTTCTTCAGGAGGTTCACCTTCTAGTGGATTTTCTTCATGTGTTTCATCTTGTTTTCTGAAGGCTTTTTCATCATCTTCATCATAGTCCTTGTGAAGATATCCACCTTTGGTCTTGGAACCTTCTTCAGATTTGTCTTTTGCTTTGACTTGTAGGTCCTCAAGTGATGTTCCTTCATCTTCTTTTTCAGTTCTATTAACAGTCAAACTGTTAGTTTGGGCATAAGTCTCATAATAAAAAATAAATGTGGAGTTTCTTCCACAGTGCGTGTTTTATTGTTTAAACACCAACACCCTATGCGTAGAGTAGTTAGCAGGAAGTACCTAGAACACCTTGATCACTTTTGGCTTCAAATTTATCTAAATCAGATTTAATTGTTATGAATAAATACTTTGAGCCAAATACTCGGAAGTACCCAAGGTGGGTTTCTTACCTTTCAACAATTGGTAGGGGTTTTCTTTATCACAGGTCTTACCATGGCTCTGTTTAGAATGTAGCATGAAGTGTTCACTGCTTCTGCCCAAAAGCTTTGTGAGTTGGCCTTCAACCAGAAGAGTGAGAGTGCGAGCCATTTCCACCAATGTTCTGTTTTTCCTCTCCACTACTCCATTTTGTTCTGGAGTCCTTGGGGAGGAGAGAACATATGTTCAATCCCTTGGTGCCTGCAAAAATCAGAAAATGCATTGTTATCAAATTCTCCCCCGTGATCGGTGCGGATTGAGCATATTTTATTCACATTGCCATGCTCAATCTTGTTAAGAATTCTTGGAAGATTATTAGTGTTTCACTTTTGTGTGCCAAGAATTTGACCATGTGAACCTAGAAAAATCATCTACAATGACAAAACCAAAACGTTTTCCATTAAGACTTAAAGTTCTAGTTGGTCCAAAAGGTCCATGTGCAACAATTCATGGTTTAGATGTGCTTACCGGTGCTTTGGATTTGAAAGACTTTCGGGTTGTTTTCCCTGTGCACATGCATCACAAAAACTTTCATTGTTGTTAAAAGAAATGTCAGGAAGTCCACTTACTAATTTGAGCTTCATGATCTTGTGCAATACGTTGTAGCTCGCATGGCCAAGCCTACGATGCCACAAAGTCAATTCATCCTGTCTATTTGCAACAAGACACAAGTTGTCATTTTCTGGATCATCTAAGTCAACTAAGTAGATGTTATTCACTCTTTTTCCAGAAAATTTACACTTCCTGTTTCTTTATCAACAATTTGACATGAATTTGATTCAAAAATGACGTTGTGACCTCTATCACATAATTGACTTATGCTAAGCAAATTGTGATTAAGGCCATCAACTAACAGTACATTTTCAATTGAATTGGAGGGACACTTACCAACATTACCTGTGCCAATATTTGGCCTTTGTTGTTACCTCCAAAAATGACTTGTCCTCGTCTTTCTCCACTAGGAAACAGAATTTAGCTTTGTCGCCCGTCATGTGCCTCGAACAGCCGCTATCCAAGTACCATGTGTTTTGATGTTGGGCTGCTAGGCATTCCTGCATATGTGGATCAGACAAGAGGTTTTGGTACCCAAATTACTTTGGGTCCCAAAATTTCATTCATGCAACAAAGTAAATGTTTAGGAATCCAAACTGTTTGAATTTCTGTTTCTTTGGATTATTCCAGCATTGTTTTTCATCATGACCAATCTTTTACACACATTGCATGAAGGAATTTTCTTTCAATTTTTGTTGCTTGATAGACTGTTATTGGTTGAAGTTGTTTCTTCCCTGTCGACAGGCACCATTCCATCTGTCGACAGGTGGCTTTTTCTTTTGTTTGTTGGGAACATTTTGTTTGGGTTGCAATACTTTGGTCTGAGATTGACTTGTGTTATGCTTTGTGGGAACATGCTGCTGTGCTTGGGCTAGGATTAACAAAGGAAGTGATTAATGACTCTCCTATTTTCTTTTGTTTGACAGGTTGATATCCTAACCCATGCTGGTTACATGTATTTTAGCACCCAAAACCGCATCTAGATTTTGCTTTCCTTTTACAAATTTTATTAAGTCTTCAGATTTTTCTTTCAATTCTTTTCAGTTTGTTCCAACTTTTTCCTTGTTTCTAGATGTTCTTCTTGAAGGAATTCAAGAGAATGGCTTAAACAATCCTTTTCTTTTTGTGTTTCTTGTAATTTCATTTTCAAGCAATCCATCTCTTCACTATGAGTCTTTTCATCAGCTTCATCATTTCTATTTCTTTGTCAGGAATGCAATTCGTTCATCGTTATTTTATCATGCACAAGGGAGTTGCATTTCTTTTTCAATGCCTTATTTTCAGATCTATATTCACAAAATTTTTCAAATAGAGTAGTGTATGCTTCCTCCCATTCACTTGCAGTGTAATTATCAAATGAGAAGTTTACTCGGTGGAGTCATCACTCCTTGCCATTAAGCATTTAACTTCTTCATCATCGGATGTTTCTTGTGCATCTTCATCTTCATTCATCACTCCAGGTTGCCAACATTGCTTTGGCTTTCTTGAAGATGAATTTTTCTTTCTTCAGCTTCTTCTTGAGTTCGGGCATTCTCCTCTCATGTGCCCCTGTTCTTGCATTCATAACAAACAATATCAGATTTTTGTTGGACTCATATTTCTGTGAAAAATTTTCTTTTGGAAAGGTTTGGAGTTACCTGTGTCTCTCTTTTGAACTTCAGAAATTTCTTGAATTGTCTAGTGAGCATTGCCATTTCATCATTATCACTCTCACTAGATGTCCTGCTCATCACTATCTTGTTGAATGGATTTCTTGGAGCTTGTTGATGTTTTGTGGATGCTTTTAAGGCAATTGACTTCCTAGGATTTTCTTCTATTCTTTTCTTTTGATGTTGATTTCATATGTCATTAAGGAGCCAATTAGTTCATCCAATTCATTTTAGAGAGGTCTTTGGAATCCTCAATGACAGTGGCCTTAGTATTCCAAGATGAAGTAAGAGATCGAAGTATCTTTCTTACTAAGTCACTTTCAGAGTATTCCTTTTTAAGACCTTTTAGCCCGTTAATTATTAGCATGAATCTTGCAAACATGTCTGATATGTTTTCATCAGTTCATCTTGAACATTTCATATTCAGACACTAACATGCTAACTTTGGTTTCCCTTACCTCGGACGTACCTTCGTAGATGAGTTCAAGTTTGTCCCACATCTCTTTTGCTGTTGAGCATGTGGAGACTCTTGAGAACTCCTTTGGATGCACCGCACATTGCATCATGTTTAGTGCGCTCCAGTTGAGAGTTCCTTTAGCTATTTGGTCTTTCGTCCAGGTGTCTTCGTTCTCGGGCAACATATGGTCCCTTGCTGACTATTTTCCACAGCTCGTAATTTTGAGCTCTCAAAAATACCTGCATACGATTTTTCCAATAAGAATAGTCAGTGCCATCAAAATAGGGTGGCCTGGTTACTGAATGTCCCTCGGCCATATACCCTTTTCTAGAATCCATAAGATCGAGAATCTCCTGATCGCTAGATCAAATTACGAAAACTGTAAATCGAGAAACCCGCTCTGATACCAATTGAAGGGTTATGCGGAATAACACAATATGGTAATCTAGAAGGGGGGTTGAATAGATTACGGCAATTTCTAATTATTGATGGCTCTTTTCGTGTGCTACAGCGATCTTAATGAAACTTGATTTGAATTCGATTGAGTATAAGAAAGCTTGAGTTGATCTAAAAGAGAACAGGGTATCAAACGTGCGTATGAACAACGTGCCTACCAATCATCTATCGCAGAACGCGAACAAACCACAGGACACGATGATTTAAGGTGGTTCGGAGTACACAACTCGTGTATCCTACGTCCACCGTCCACACACACGCAGACAAGAAACGACTGCTTATGAGCGAGTTCAATACAGAAACTCACACACACACACGTTGTCTGATGAACCACGATCAGAACAACCACAGTTTCGTGGATCAAGCACAAGGGATGCTTGAAACACAACCACACACACACAATAGAATGAAAAATGTGTGAAAAGAGAAGAATTTAGAGTTGGGGAACAAATCCAGTTGGAATTCTTCTCGTGGATCATCCAGACGCTCTTCAAACTTCGATTGGATGTAGACTGATCGATGTAGAAGGTTGAATTGACGACGATCTGGCTTCAACTCCGCATGGATGGTGATTCCACGACGATCTGGGCGGAAGATTGAAGCAGAGCAGCAAATTGGGGCTTTTCCTCTTGGTCCCTTGGAGGCTCTTGGTTAGGGGGCTGCTCTCTGCGAATTTGGCTCCAAAAGGATGCTTATATAGTGTTAGGTAAAGGTGGGGGTCGTGGAGGAAGGAGACACCCAAATGGGGCCGGAATAGAACTTCTGAATTTCATGTTTCCGTCGTCTGTCGACAGGTGCACTTGCATCTGTCGACAGATGCACTCAGTCCATGATCGGACTGAGAACTGGGTTTCAGAAATCTGAATTCTGAGTGTATCTGTCGACAGGTAATTTGCATCTGTCGACAGGTGCACTCAGGGATACAAAGACTGAAGTCTGTCTTGGTTGTCTGGGTGTATCTGTCGACAGGTAATTTGCATCTGTCGACAGGTGCACTCAGAGAAATACAAACTGAAGTCTGTCTTGAGTTGTCTGTGTGTATCTGTCGACACATGCCCTGGGCCTGTTGACAGATACACTTCTTTGACATTGTCTGGTCTGTTTGCTCATCTCTTGATGCTCCATCTTTCATACTTGTGCACCTACATGTAAATACATTGTTAGTGATATACATTGTATGATTTAGCAATGTTTAACATAATCACTTTCATGGTGTTTTTCATGTTAATTAACACATCAATTTTGCATTAAATCAATGTTCAAGGATATAATGTGATCATCAAAAACATGATATATTGAAAACCCAACAATCTGTCCTGGGATGTGCGCCTGAAAGGGCTAGTGCCCATGGGAGTTAAATGATCAGAGTGTTGGCATTACACTCAAGTGCTATCTATCTCGACTATCTAAATGACAATCAAAAGTGCTATATTTCTCGCGTTGTCATTGACAACAAAGTGCTATGTATATTGTGCTATTTGTACTATGGCCATCGCATACTTGACATTTGCTATCTTGCTATTATTGTGCCATTCCCGACACTTGTGCTATTTTGGAAAGTCTATATTTTGGAAAGTCTATATTTTGGAAAGTTTTACTATTCGTTCACGTGCTATCCTACTATCTTTCACAATACATGACTCTCTAGCTCTATCGTTAGTTACTCTGCCTTTTAATGCACTAATTACTTAAAGCCTACTTGACTATTGAGATTTAAGTCCTACTGGGCGTTATCGCTCACCCTGCGTTATTGTCGTTGTGTTCTCAGGTGAGACGAGGATGAACTATGCACTAAGAGACGGAACGATCTGGAGTGATGTCATGAGTACCCTAGCGTCTATTACTATGTTTAGCATTGTAGTAGTAGGTTTGAAGTTTAGTCTTTACTTTACTTCAATGTAATTGGGCCCTATAGATTGGCTCTGATATTAGTGGTTGTAACTAGACATTTGAAATTATAATAAGAAAGATTTGCTTTAGTATTATTCATTGTGTAATGGTTGATGTCTAGTACGTGCTCTGTACCCATTTACTTGCAACTGCCTCACGTCCGATATTCCGCGTCGGGGCCTGACAGTTTTGTGGTATCAGAGCCTAGGTTGTTCTTAAGCATAGGATGATCTAGGTTAACCTGCCTCGACTAGAGTCAAGTATCCTACCTATGTGAGTTGTGGTTAGAGCCAAGGGTAACTAGCTAAAAGGAACCCACACGCATGAATTAAATTTCCACAACGATATCATGATAATAAGTTATTTTGTAGGAACTAAGCAACAAAGATGACGGCTGAGCGTGCTCAAATGAGGGGTATGCAACAAACCATCCAGGAACTGACGCGCGCCATTATGCAAGCTACTCATGGAGGTGGCAATCGTGGTGCAGGCGACCTGCATCCAACTTCAGAAGTCTGAACCCACCTAGGTTCAGCGGATCCACGGATCCGGATGAAGCTGAGCACTGGCTCCAAGAGACGGGAATTTTCATGTCATGCAATGTGCAGCGGGGGACAAGCTGCTACTGGCCACATTCCAACTGGAGAAGGACGCCCGTGCTTGGTGGGAGTCAATGGAAGCTACTAGAGAGAATGGGCAATTCACCTGGAACGAGTTTAAAGAAGCGTTCAACTCCAAATACTTCTTCGAGCGTGTTCAAGAAAGGAAGGGCGGAATTCGCTGCTTTAAACAGTAGAGCTTGACTGGGGGACGAATATGAAGCCCAGTTCTCTAGACTGGCACGCTATGCTGTACATCTGGTGAACACTAAAAGGATGAAGGCTAAGCACTTTCTAAACGGCCTTAAGCCCCACTACATCACTCAACTCGCACCTCTCGACATTCAGACTTATGCGAGATGGTAAAGAAAGCCCAACTGCTGGAAGACGCTACGGACTTCACCGACCGTATCATAGGGAAGTTCGTCAAGAAGGAAGTGACCGGGTCAGTCATCTGCTAAGCCTACCAATGGCAAGAAGCGACCTTCAACATCACGGAGGGATCCAGCCAAGAAAGGAAAACCAAGGTTTTCGTACCCAACACTCCAACAAAGAGCCACTGCAAACACTGTGACAAGCCTGGTCACACGGCTGATGAATGCTGGAGGAAAACCAGCGCATGTCTGCGCTGTGGAAGCCGCGAGCACCGCATCCCCGAGTGCCCGCTATGAAAGATAATGAAAGGCGCCCTAATGCGCCTAAGAAACAGGGCCGACTGCAAGCCCTGCATGATGAGGAACTGCTACAGAGGGTGGCGTGGTAGAAGGTACCCTTCAAGTTTTCTCATTATCAACATTTGTTTTATTTGATATTGGAGCCACTCATTCATTTATATCTCAAAACTTTGTTGATACTGTGAATGCTAAAACCTATATCCATGAGTTGTGAGTTCTCTGTCACAACGCCACTAGGGGAAAAATGGAAATTGAACAAATACTTTCCCTCTGCCGATGTAATGATCGGAAACCAAAACCTAAAAGCCGACCTGGTGTGTATGTCCATGGAAGGCTATGATGTAATTTGGGAGCCGACTGGTTGTCCGCATATGGGGCAAGTGTCGACTGTAAGAAATGGAAGGTTACCTTTAGTGACTTTCCAAATTGGCTTCTTTGGGATTAGACATAAGAGACGGATGTCTCTAGTCTCCGCCATAAAAGCCCACAACATGATGAGGAAAGAGTGTATATTTCTAGCAGCCAGCCGTAGTTGTGGAAAAGAAGGGTTCTAAGATAGGAGACATTCACATAGTTCAGGATTACCCCGATGTGTTCCCGAAAGATCTGCCAGGGATTCCTCCGGAATGGATGTCAACTTCGCCATAGAGTTGATCCCTGGAGCTGCCCCGGTATCGCGTCAACCGTACCAGATGTCACCCGCCGAGCTAAAGGAGTTGAAGACGCAACTGATGGAGCTACTAGAAAAGGGGTTCATCCGACCAAGCACTTCCCCATGGGGAGCACCTGTACTGTTCGTCAAGAAGAAAGATGGATCGATGAGGTTGTGCATCGACTATCGTCAACTCAATCAGCTCACCATCAAGAAAAACAAATACCCATTGCCTAGGGTCGATGAACTATTCGACCAAATATCTGGAGCGCAATATTTCTCCAAGATCGACCTTCGATCTGGCTATCACCAAATGAGGATCAAGGATGACGATATTTTCAAAACGGCTTTCAGGAGCAGGTATGGACATTATGAATTTGTCGTTATGCCTTTTGGTCTAACCAATGCTCCTACAGCCTTTATGCAACTCATGAACAGCATATATCGGCCATACCTTGACAAGTTCATGGTCGTCTTCATCGACGATATCCTCATTTACTCCAAGACTAAGGAAGAGCATGAAGAACACCTGAAGATAGCACTACAAGTCTTGCGAGACAACAAGCTGTACGCAAAGCTTAGCAAGTGCGAATTCTGGCTCGAAGAAGTGTCCTTCTTGGGCCATGTCATCTCAAGGAAGGCATCTCCGTTGATCCCTCCAAAGTCGAAGCTGTACTCAACTGGGAGAGACCAACCAATGTCACCGAAATCAGAAGTTTCCTAGGACTGGCTGGTACTACAGGCGGTTCATCAAGGACTTCTCCAAGATTGTCGTTCCTCTCACGCGTCTGACACGAAAGGAGAATCCATACTCTGGAGTAAAGAGTGTGAAAAGAGTTTCCAAACTCTTAAAGACACTTACCTCAGCACCTGTTCTCGCTCTGCCTATAGAGGGAGAAGGTTTCTCTGTCTACACCGATGACTCAGGAATCGGGCTAGGGTGTGTACTAATGCAAAAGGAGAAGGTCATTGCCTATTCTTCTCGACAACTGAAGACTCATGAAGTCAACTACCCCGTGCATGATCTGGAGTTGGCCGCCGTGGTCTTCGCCTTGAAAATCTGGAGACATTACCTCTACGGAGAAAGTTCACTGTCTACTCAGACCATAAAAGTTTGAAGTATTATTCTCCCAGAAAGAACTCAACATGAGACAGAGAAGATGGCTGGAATACCTCAAAGATTTCGACTTCAACATCCAATACCATCCAGGCAAGGGTGATGTCGTGGTTGATGCTCTTAGTAGAAAGCCGATGGCATTTGTTTCAAGTCTAGTCCTTGGCGAGATGCAACTACTAGAACAATTTGCAAGGTTGGACTTAACTATTGAACATTGAGATGACCAAGTCTTGATTGCCAATATCAAGATTCAATCTGATCTGCTAGAGGAGATCAAAGCTCAACAAGATGATGATCCATTCTTAGTTCGCGTCAAGGAAACTCTAGCCGAAAGACTGGACTTTGCTATGACCGAAGATGGAAGGCTTGTCTTTCAAGGAAGGACATGCGTCCCCGACAATGAAGAACTAAAGAGAAGACTAATGGATGAAGCCCACAAGACAAAGTACATATTCATCCTAGAGGTACCAACATGTATCAAGACATGAAAAGAACGTTTTGGTGGCCGAACATGAAAAGAGAGGTAGCTGAGCATGCCACACACTGCCTTACTTGCCAACAAGTAAAAGCAGAACACCTGCGCCCTGCTGGTGTACTTAGACCACTAGATATTCCGGAATGGAAGTGGGAAATCATTGGCATGGACTTCATCATGGGTTT
Source organism: Colocasia esculenta (assembly GCA_014218235.1). Classification (NCBI taxonomy): domain Eukaryota; kingdom Viridiplantae; phylum Streptophyta; class Magnoliopsida; order Alismatales; family Araceae; genus Colocasia; species Colocasia esculenta. The sequence continues at coordinate 12,226 of JACBKR010003805.1, forward strand.
ACCCAAGACGTGGTGGATTGATGCCATATGGGTCATTATGGGCCGACTAACCAAATCCGCCCACTTTTGCCTATAAAGAGTAAGTGGTCAGTGGAGGTACTAGCTGCCTTATAAGTCAAGGAGATTGTAAGACTACATGGCATTCCATCATCTATTGTTCGGATCGAGATTCGAGATTCACATCTCATTTTTGGAAAGGACTGCAAGGTGCACTGGGTACTAACTCAACTTTAGTACCGCATTCCATCCACAAACTGATGGGCAAACTGAAAGAACCAACCAAATAGTGGAAGACATGTTGAGAGCTTGCACTATAGATTTTCAAGGTTATTGGAATGAACACCTACCCCTAATTGAGTTCTCCTATAACAACAGCTATCAAGCAAGCATTAAGGTGGCACCATTCGAAGTACTCTACGGAAGGAACTGTAGATCTCCTGCATGCTGGAATGAGGTTGGAGAACAACAATGGCTAGACCCAGACATGGTGCAACGGACAACAAAGAACACTCAGGTAATCAGAGACCGGCTCAAGATTGCCCAATCCAGACAGAAGAGCTATGCCGAAAAAGAAGGCGAGACCTGGAATTTCAAGTGGGTGATCATGTATTTCTAAAAGTGTCACCTACTCGTGGCATCCAAAGATTCGGTGTAAAGGCAAAGCTCAGCCCTAGATTCATCGGTCCTTTTGAAGTACTCGAAAGGGTTGGTGAGGTTGCATACCGGCTGGCGTTGCCACCAGATCTGTCATGTGTACACAATGTGTTCCATGTTTCCATGCTTAGGAAATATGTGTACGACCCCACGCACATCATTCGCCACGAGAAGTTGGTGTTGAACAAGGATGTGACATACGAAGAGAAGCCAGTCAAGATATTGGAACGGAAGATACAACAACTCAAGAACCGTCCCATCCATGTGGTTAAAGTCCTATGGAATAACCGTGGAGTGGAAGAAGCAACCTGGGAACCGGAAGGAACCATCAGACGGAACTACCCCGATTGTTTCGGTAAGACATTCCCTCCATTATGATCATATGAATTTGGGGACTAAATTCTTTCTAAGAGGGGGAGGATGTAGCAACCTGGATTTTTCAAAAGAAAATAATAATAATAATAATAAAATTTAATAAAAATAAAAATAAAAGCAATTAGAAAAATCAAAGAAAAGAGAATTAAATAAAACCCATCAAATGAAAATAAGTAATGGGCTTTATTAATGGACCCATTAGAAATTAGTGGGCTAAAATAGAGATTTTAAAAAGGGAAATAATAGAGAAATACCCAAAATTCGTAACTAAAATATTACTAAAATAGAAAAGAGATATTAATACATTAAATAGCTAGTTTGAGTTAGAATTGGATTCTTAAACCTACCCCAATTGATTGGCCACGAAATCCCCTCTCTCCTAACCCAAATAGAAGATCTCTTGCTTAAAAAGGGGAGAGGAAAATAGGAAATTCAGAATTTAATAGGAGTTAGACTTAAACTAGGAAGGGAATAGGGAGAAGCTTAAATGCTTCTCTTAAACCCTCATGGCCGGCCCTAGCTCGTGCCAAGAGGTTCCTGGACCAGGAGGAGAGGCCAAGAGGAGGAGAATTCGTGGAGAAGAAGGATCTCTCAAGTTCTTCCCCGAGTCTTCAAGTTCTTAACCGTAGAAGAAGAAAACAATCAAAGGTAGGCATTCTCACAAGCATAAACCATGAAACTTTTTTCTGTAGGATGTCTTATCTATCAGAAACAAAAGCCCTTTGGTTTCATATTTTTCCATCGAGCGAATCTTTAGTTCTCAATTTTCCAAGTTCTGTGAAATCCATGACCTCGAACTCTCTTTACAAATTCATATCTTCATGCATACTCGTCCTCATGCCATAAAATTTTTACTGTAAGAACTGATGGATGTTAGGCTTCTTTTGCCCCTGAAAGCCCTAATTTCCATCCATCCTATCATGCGAATTAATCTGTTGATCTCATCAGTGTACTGTTCTATGTGCTTCATGATTTCCTTGATTAAACCATGTTGAAACCTTCGTTGTTTGCAAATTCCTAATTATTGGAAGTACCCTTGCATGTCCAGAGACGATTAAACTTGGTTTCATGATTTTTCATCGACTGTGCTAATTGTTCTTGTTTTCTAAAGTCTCCTGTATCAAATACACTCAGTTTGGCCCGTAATCCAAAGTCATGTCTGAATCCTGTCGGGCTCGGGTACAGAACACCAGAATGCAACGGCCCGATAGGTCGCGATCTGGTGTCTGGTTGCGACAGACTGCCAGTCGAGTTCTGAACGCGACAGGCATCGTCGTCGCGATCACTGTGCCTGTCCTGATAGACCCGTCGCGATCCGTCTAAACACTGTCGCGATCTGCCATGTACCCATCGCGACCCTTACAGGGGTGCGTCGCGTTCACAGGTTTTTGTAGAAAACCCCTGATTTGCAATGCTCTAATCATCTATTGTGTTTATACCCTTTTATTCTAGATATACCCATAGTAAATTCATTCAATATAAATTGAACACTTATAGGTGATTTAAAATACATACACGTGACTAATTTCCATCTATGGTTTCTATGACACAAGCACACACTTCGAACCATCCAAATATGGCTTAATTGGCATGAATATGATACATAAACCATCGGGTAATTATTGAAATTTTAAATCAATTTGCTCTCGTTTCTCGTGTTGATTTGGAACACCGATCTCGATGCTCCACTGTTCTAGAACTCCTCTAGAACGTCGAGCACTTGTTTCTATATACACACTTTCTTGACTTGGACGAACTCTCCGTCGGATATTCCTTCTGTCGGACTAGTGAGTCTTTGTTCAAGGCCCCCGTAAGTCTCCTCTGTCTATGGATTCCCACATGGTCGACAAGCCGGTTGTACCCTAACACCTATGATACCCTTTAAGGGATCAATATGATCCAAACGGCCATTAGAAGTTCACTCTCGACTCGAATCACGCCGGACCTCTGGGCTTGTGCTTAACATGGCCAGCGGAAGGGTTGTGAGTTCCACCTGACTGCCAACACCAAGTGCGCGTGTTGTGCAACTATTACTATCGCCTGTTTACTCGACGCGTTATGTGCAATGTCCACTAGTTCTTATATATACTCTGCTCGCTCATCTATTCACGTTCACTCTACTATCTCCTCTATTCATCTAGTGCTCTCATCTACTTCTTGGTACTCTATATTGGCCATTGACTGATCTAAAGATAAACAATATAACTAATGCCTGGCAATATATAAAGGGCCCGATCTGGTCCTGGGATGTGCTCCCGAAAGTGCTAGTGCCCATGGGAGTTAAATGATTAGAGTGTTTGGCATTACACTCAAGTGCTATCTATCTCGACTATCTAAATGACAATCAAAAGTGCTATATTCTCGCGTTGTCCATTGACAAGAAAGTGCTATACTACACTCGTTGTGCTATGCTATACTCGTTGTGCTATTTGTACTATGGCCATCTTGCAATACTTGACATTGTGCTATCTTGCTATTATTGTGCCATTCCCGACACTTGTGCTATTTTTGGAAGGTCTATATTTTGGAAAGTTTTACTATTCGTTCACGTGCTATCCTACTATCTTTCGCAATACATGACTCTATTACTCTATCGTTAGTTACTCTGCCTTTTAATGCACTAATTACTTAAAGCCTGCTTGACTATTGAGATTTAAGTCCTACTGGGCGTTATCGCTCACCCTGCGTTATTTTTCGTTGTGTTTTCAGGTGAGACCGAGGATGAACTATACACTCAAGAGGACGGGAACGATCTGGAGTGAGTCATGAGTACCCTAGCATCCTATTACTATGTTAGCGTTGTAGTAGTTAGTTTGAAGTTTAGTCTTTACTTTACTTCAATGTAACTGGGCCCTATAGATTAGCTGTGATATTATGGTTGTAACTACATTTGAAATTTATAATAAGAAAGATTTGCTTTAGTATTATTCATTGCGTAATGGTTGATGTCTAGAACGTGCTCTGTACCCGTTTACTTGCAACTGCCTCGCGTTCCGATATTCCGCGTCGGGGCGTGACATTGAGGCATGTTCTACACTACACTCTTGCACGTATAGGCAGCCCTTCTTGGGGATTGGAAACTCTAGATCGGTCATTCCGTATCTAAGACTAGTGACATTTCTCTAAGACCTCCGTAAATCTCCGTACTCCATGGATTCCCTGATGGAGACCGAGTTGGTTGTACCATTGAAGTTCCCTGGAGATAGCGTGCACTTCCTTTCTTGTCTATTTCTCGTGAGTGTGGATTTATAATCATGGACTCAAGCCATTAATGTAAAGATTTAACTAAAAGTGTTAATTGCTTCGTTATGCTGTCAAAATTCTCTCTCAACTATTGCTATCATGACATCATGTTCACATAACTTATCTTTCTTGCAATCATCATGAACGTGATATTGAATTGTACACTTCTTGAAACTCTTGTTATGGACATGAATGACTGTAGGTATCTACATTTAAAAACGTGAGATGCTGATCGGGCACGGCGAGTGTCCAAGGCTCCAGTCTAGCCCCAATGACGGAGAGTCATAAATATACTGTTAACCATGGGGTATAATGATTACTCACTTACATCTGCGCTGGGAAATAGTGTCGTGTTGAATGCTAGATACAATAACCACATACACGTGTCCTAGTGTGCATTCCAAGGTGGCATAGATCCTTAGTGCATATTAGTGTCTTCGTGCTTGATTAAGTGTTAAGTGTTAAAAGTTCGTGCTCGTGCGTGCGTGCTTGCTTGCGTGATATGGCCATCTTGCGTTCTTGAAATCTATTGACATCATGATTTCTCGCAACTAAGTGATATCTTGCGTGCTTGTCCATAGTGTGTTCTACTTCTAGTTCTATCTTACTACCTCGTTCTAGATCTTGTTCAACCACTATTGTTCAAATGTATCTTGTTCAAGTATCGTGTTTACATGGATTTATCGTTCATGCATATCTAGTTAATCGTGTCTTCCTAGTTCTAAATTGCTAATCATTTATATCATTGCCCGCATTTGAGATATAAATCCTACTGGGCTAGTTTGCTCATTCCCTACCTTTCAACATCATAGATGACATTGAAGAGGAAGCGGAAGGATAGGACTTTGATGGGAATACGTCGGAGTGATGAGAGTGTCCCCGTCGTAATATCTGTTAGTAGTTGCTTTGAGAGTTAGAATAATGTAGTAGGTAGTGAAGGAGTACAATCTCATGTAATTTTCTATAATGACCCTCCTTATACCGGTACGGTTACACCAACCCACATCGGTATAATGAACGCCGCTACAGTGGGACATTTACCCAAGAATTGTACAATTAAGCTGAAACATACACAAATATATAACACATGACAACGGAAATGAAATAACTGGAAAGTAACTCTTATTCCATCATCATCATTTATACACAGTCTATATAGAAAAGGAAAAGTAAATACTTCATAACTGAGAAATTTCAATTATTACATTGTCCACATAAGACTACGCAGAGTCTTTTATTGCATACTATGAAAGAAGAATACAATGTTGAATCCAAGACAAAAGTCTCCAATTCCCGCTCCGAGTCGCTCCTAACGATCTCCTCGGAAGAAGTAGAAATGTCTGCACCTGTACGCCGAAGCAAGAATGAGTCCAAAAGAAATCAACAAGTAATTCCAAACACACTAACATACATACATCACATGACCTTACACATTCTCATGCTACACCATTATCATATAAGCATGGATTTGATAATGTTTCAAAAAAAACTAAACATGATTTCTACACATGCTACACATAATAAGTGATTTATAACAATTTTACAATGACTTAAGACCTATCACATGCTTTCTACACACTTTACAATATGCTAAACTAAATCTCATTTAACTACATTCACATGCTAAGACAATAACCATTTTAAACATGAAGTTTACACATATTACAAAAACATTCCTAGCATGGATTCTATGATCATTTTCACATGGTTAACACATCTACACACATGAATAGATTGTTGTTTTGACATGGATATATCACATTCATATAAGGAATTATTATTTTACATGTTATACCATTGATTTATATTCTCACTTAAACATTTACACAATTTCACTTATCTAGTTCACATGTTCACACTCTCACACACATGCTCACATATTCTTAATTATATGCCATGACACATAGTCCAACCACCTCTAAAAGACACACACTTGTCACATCACACACATATCTATCATCTAGGCAATACAATGATAGACCTTAGTTACTGCGCAGAACCGGGAAGCACTCTCCACCCTAACCAGCAGTACTTGTCCGCCTCCAGGATTTAATCCCAATGCCCGTGGGACATCACACACTATGAACCCCTGTGGGGACTTTGCCACAGTACGGTTCCTCAGCCCTCTAAGGTAGCAGTGTCACCCATTGGTACATTTACACATTTGTTTTATTTACACATTAGGGTACATAGTTTAACACACCATTTACTTACTCACATGCAAGCACATATTTCATGTTTATCTAGCATGGTACTGCTGTTTACAAGTTAACAGTTACTAATTAATACTAATAATGCTGAAAACAATGTAAATTATCATGCTTTCAAACGGCCAATACATGATGAATTAATGAAATCAGTATCGTTATTGTTTAATTCACTTGAAAATTTAACCACAGACCATTTGCGGATTCCACAGTACACATGCAAATTTTCCTAATTTTTTGAAAAACCAAATAATTAAGAAAATTCGAACAGTGACATTACATACGGTAAAATTAGTCTAATTCTCATGGTTTTCATTATTCACACCCATAATTCACTCTATACATATATTCTGACAGCCCTAATGTTATGAAAATTCTAGGAATTTATCTACTTTTATACGATTAAATGGAAATTTCATACAGATAAAACATGTTTACTGTTCTACAGTTCAGGAAAAATATCTATTTATGCAGGTATCAGAAATTCCCAATTTTCGTGACATGGACTGACATTTATAATCATCTTACAGAAATTTTATGACATTCAAACTTCTCATAGATTTCACCAACAGAATTTCACAAGATAATAACCTGCTTGACATGCATTTCAGAAAATTCAGATAAATAAGTATTCCAAGAAATTCACAAAAATTTGCAAAGCATGATCTAATAGGGGTATTACATAACATATCATTTTTACATTATATCTTCATGCGCAGAAATCCGAAAAATAGGATATATGGGTCAGACATGCACACGTTGCAGTCTGGTGAACTTGACAGCATGCATGTGGCCGTCTATCAGTTAACAGCAACAAAGTGTGCCGCCAACTGAAGAACTTAACGGCAAGGGATCCTGCCGTGAAGTTCCTTTCTGTGCAAAACATAGACTGAACGAAAAATCTTGGTGAAATTGGGGATCCAGGACTCGAAATAAAATCCAGAAAATTTCTAGGACTTACTAGACGCATGTAGGAATGATGTGAAAGGGTTACTTGCCTTGGATAAAATCTCCAATCAACGGATTAAGCCGGAGAAGCCCTCCTCGGCCTGAGCCAAAGAGTCCCTGAAATGCCTCCGATCCGGGTCCTGTGTCGATGCAGAGCGCAACCCGATGCTGGAGACGTTTTCCCCAATGTTCAGACTTTCTCCTTGTCGATGATGAACGCCGGAAGAAGTCACCAGTCGCCAGATCAAGGGGTTCCAAAATCAATTTTTGCACATAAATTAGGGTTTTTGACCCAAAGAGTCAAAAGGAACTAACTGAGCCCTAATTCGTCTCTTATATAGAGTTGGGGGTTTAGGAACGCGCTTGGGTAGGCTAGGTTACCGTTGGGGGACGGTTTCCTAAACCAAGGGCGACATTTCGGAGGCGTTTCCAGATCTGAAATCGCAACAAATCTGGGAGGTAAACGTCAACATCAATAGCTGCCAATTATGAGTCGGCGTCCATCGATGCGGCCGCTTACTTGGGATTGGCTTCCACACATATTGACGTCTACTAGCCGCCAGAACTGAACTTAAAACTGCAGAAACTTTATGTACACCACACATGTATATTATAATATAATCTACAATGCACATATTAAAATAATACTTATTCATGCAATGTAAACAAGTAAGTACTATGCACCTAAGGTTATACATCGATGGCATACATTTATACATACATAAGAAATCACCCAAAGATGAAAAATCAAGGCCCTTACACCCTCTCCCCCTTAAAGAAACTTCGTCCTCGAAGTTAAACTGATACTACTCAAACAATTGAGGATATTTCTTCTTCATTGCATCCTCAGGCTCCCAGTACCTCCTCTCGTGAGAAGTTACGCCATAAAACTTTCACCGACGCAATACTCTTGTTCTGAAGGTGCTGAACCTTCCGGTCAAGAATAGCTACATGTTTCTCCACATAAGAAAGATCTGGCTGGATCTCCACTGGCTCGTGGCTAATAACATGAGATGAATCTCTGACAATATCTCCTGAGCATAGATACGTGGAAAATAGGATGAACACTAGCTAACGCTGGGGGTAAAGCTAGCTCATATGCCATGCTGCCCAATCGTCTGAGAATCTCATACGGGCCAATGAATCTTGGACTTAGCTTACTATGTCTGCCAAATCTAACTACACCACAAGTAGGCGAAATCTTCAAAAAGACATGCTCACCTACCTCGAACTCCTTCCTCCTATTGTCGGCATAACTCTTCTGTCTATCCTGTGCCGCTACAAGTCTCTTCCTAATCAACTGGACCTTATCCGAAGTCTCCTGAACTAACTCCGGACCGATCAGCTGCCTATCGCTTGTCTCCTCCCAACACAAGGGAGATCTACAGGCCTACCAACGCCTGAAATGGAGCCATACCAATACTCGCATGAAAACTGTTGTTATATGCGCACTCCACAAGAGGTAAATGGCGCTCCCAATCATCCTTCCAATCCAGAACACACGCCCTCAACATATCCTCGAGCGTCTGGATAGTCCTCTCGGACTGTCCATCTGTCTGGGGATGAAACGCCGAACTGAGCTTCAGCTCCGAACCTAACGCATCCTGAAGACCCTTCCACAGCCTCGAAGTAAATCTCGGATCTCGATCCGAAATGATCGACTTCGGGACATCATGCAATCTAATAGTGCTACTAATATACAATCTAGCTAAACTCTCTACTGACTGCTTCTTCTTCTGGGCAAGAAATGCGCAGTCTTTGAGAATCTATCTACAACTACCCAAATCGAGTCATTACCCTATCTGATCGAGGCCAACCCGTAACAAATCCATAGTTACAGCCTCCCACTTCCATACTGGGATCTCCATCTTCTGCATAAGCCCAGATGGTCGTTGTCACTCTGCCTTCACTTGATGGCACACTAGACATCTAGACACATACTCCGCTACATCCTTCTTCATGCTAGACCACCAAAAAGATCTCTTCAAATCCTGGTACATCTTAGTGTTACCCGGATGAATAGAGAATCTAGACCTATGAGCCTCTGCTAATACATGCTCACGGACATCTACGATGTCTGGAACACAAACACGGTGATGGAATCTAATCACACCATCCTCATCACGAGAAATGCCTGCCTTTCCCACTAACTCTTGGAGTCTAGGGTCGGCTTTCTGTTGCTCGATCACCTCATCCAACACCGAAGACCTAATGGACACTGAGCTACAAAGCTGGCACAATGATGGCTCTAACTCAGTCATTGCACACGCTGCATCCTCCAACATCTTCCAATCCTGCTGGAGAGACGACCTCTTCCTACTAAGGGCATCTGCTACGACATTCACCTTTCCAGGATGATACTGGAAGTCGAAGTCATAGTCCTTCAGGAACTCATTCATCTTCTCTGCCTCATTTAATTCCTTTTGGGAGAAAAGATCTCAAGCTCTTATGGTCAGTGAACACCTCAAATCTGACACCATAAAGATAGTGTCTCCAGATCTTCAGTGCATGAACCACTGTTGCAAGCTAAAGATCATGAGTCAGATAGTTTCGCTCATGCTCCTTCAATTGGCGAGAAGCATACGCTACTACCCTTCCTTGCTGCATCAATACACAGCCAAGGCCAATCCGAGACGCATCCGTGTAGATAGCAAAACCCTCTACACCGCTCGCAACTAACACAGGAGCCGAAGTGAGCTTAGTATTCATAATTTTAAACTACTCTCACACTCCTCAGACTAGACAAACTTTACTCCCTTTCTGGTTAGCTGAGTCAATGGTGCGGCGATGGATGAAAATCCCTCAATGAATCGCCGATAATAACCCGCCAACCAAGAAAACTCCTAATCTCCGAAGGAGTCTTTGGAATCTCCCAATCCATAACAGCCTGGACCTTTGCTATATCAACTGCTACACCAGCACCGGAGATAACATGCCCAAGAAATGAACCTCGTGCAACCAAAAATCACACTTGCTGAATTTTGCATACAGCTTGTGCTCACGGAGAACTTATAATACTACCCTCAAATGCTAACGTGTGTGGCCTCATCCGAGAGTAGACCAACACGTCATCAATAAAAACTATGACGAAATTATCTAGGTAAGGTCTAAACACCCTGTTCATGAGATCCATGAACGCTGCAGGGGCATTGGTCAGACCAAAGGAAGGACCAAAAACTCATAATGTCCATAACGGGTTCTAAAAGCTGTCTTGGACACATCCTCACTCCTAATCCTCAACTGATGATAACCAACCGCAAATCAATCTTAGAAAAGATTGATGCATTTTACAGCTGATCAACAGATCATCAATCCGAGGTAAGGGATACTTTTCTTCACCGTCACTTGGTTTAGCTTTCTATAATCGATGCATACCTAAGTGACCCATCCTTCTTCTTCACGAATAAGACAGGTGCGCCCAAGGGGAATGCTAGGGCGAATGAATCCCTTATCTAACAAATCCTGCAATTGCTTCCTTAGCTCAGCTAATTCCGCAGGTGCCATTCGATAAGGTGCCTTCGAGATAGGAGAGGTGCCTGGAAGCAACTCTAAAGTGAACTCTATCTCTCTAGCCGGTGGCAAACTAGATAAGTCATCGGGAAAGACATCTGGAAACTCTCGCACTACATCAATCTCTGCAAGAGTGGGTGACTCATCAGCCTTGGGTACTAATACCACGCTGGCAAGAAAAGCGTCACAACCCTTGTTTACCATTCTCATCGCCCTCATGGCAGAGATGACAAACTTCCCCGCTAAGTTCCTTGGCAAAGGATGAGAAAATTCATCTTCACCAGGAATGCAGAAAACAATCTTCTTCCCACGACAATCCACTAGCGCATAGTGCTCCTCTAGCCAATCCAGACCAAGAATAGCATCGTAGTCCTTCATCTTAAGCAAGAAGAAACACCCTTCTAGGACTATATCTTCAATGCACACCGGTAAAGATGGAATACACTTCCTAGTCGATACCGTGCCCGCAGGTGTGTGCACAGACAAAGGGACTTCTAAATCCTCAGACTCTAGTCCTGACTCTAGGGCTAACTGCCTAGCAAATGCTCGAAAATGAACGAGTGGGTAGCACCGTATCGAACAAAACCGAGCATGCACACCTAAGAACAAATCGTACCTTCGTAACATGATCCGCCTGCTCGGCGTCTCTCGAGCTAACGCAAACACTCGAGCTGGGGCTCGAGGTCTCTGGGTCGTCCTGTCGCTGGCGCTGCTGCTGTGTTGTTGGGGCTAGTTGCCGCTCCACGTTGGCCTCCCTGCTGCAGTCTGGGGCAATCCTTGATCCTATGCTCGCTGCTCCCGCACTTCAAGCATTTCCCCGCCAACTTCCAACATTCCGTACCACCATGTGCCCTCCCGCAATGAGGACACTCCTTCGCCACTAGGGGAGCGCTGCGAAGGTACCTGACTGCTTCCCGATGCAACGGAACGCTGCAGTGACTGAAAAGCTGCCTTCTTCCTCTCCTGCCTCTAGAAAGGAGCTGCAGGCCTCTTCTGAGAAGCCGTCTTCTCCTCCAGTACTGCTACATCTCTCCTTGTTGACGACACACCGTGCTGAGTGCCTGCTCAAGGGTACGATGGTCGAAAGCCACCAACCTCGTCCTCAGGATGGCCTCAGACCCATCACAAATCTTCGCCTTCCTGCGCTCATCAGCTACAATATGAGGGAAAACTTTGAGAGCTCGGCAAACCTGGCCTCGTATTCCAGTACTGTCATGGAGCCCTAAGTCAAAGAGAGGAACTCTTTCTCCATCTTGTCCTGGATGTGCTCCAGAACAAACTTGGTTCGAAAAAGCCTCAAGAACTCATCCCAGCCAACCTCCACAGCACCATCTCGAACCGAGGCGTAAAACCGAGGACAACCACATGTTGGCTCGCTCCTACCAAAACCATCCATAGGACTAACCAACATAATCATACTTAAAGAAATAACCACCGAATTAAATTACACATACCTGTAGCATATAGGTGGCTAAAGTGACCTTGTCACCCTCAACGCACTAATAGCCCGGAAGATCTTTTCGATCTGCCTCATCCAGCTCTTAACTAATAAGGGATCGCTCTCCCCCATAAAAGAAGGTGGCGACATCCTCTTGAACCTTCCATGATGGAGGGTCCACCATGGTCCTGAGCCTGGGGAACTGGCACTTGAGCCTGCCACAGCAAACATCATAAGCAATGAAGGATCGAAGTGAAGGTGAGGAAAAGATCTAGAAGGGGGGGGGAGAATAGATCTTTGCCACTTTTTGCGGAAGCTTATACAATTTAAAAACACTTTTGAATCAGAGGCATTTTATCAGTGAAAAACCACAGATCTGATGAGATTTGAGTGAGTTGGTAAAATAGATGTGAAACAAGTTGATTAAGTGAATATTAACCGATCCTATGCAAGCATCTAACGGATGAATGATCAAACCACAATTAGACAAATGCACAAGGATTTTAAGGTGGTTCGGAAATCACCCAAGTGATTTCTACATCCACCCCTCACACCCCGCGAAGATTCAACTAAAACAACTCGGTAACACACCCACTGGAGCCTGACAACTCCAACACTTGAGAGCTTATAACTCACACAACTTCTAGAGTAAGAATACTCTAGAACAACTGAGCAAGACTGCTCAACACAACCTTGAGTTAGACAACTCAAACTGAGCACAACGGCTCACAAAAACTTGAGCACAATGCTCACACCAACTTGAGCACAATGCTCACATAAGACTTGCTAGACACCAACTCAAGACATAGACCTTCTAGCAACAGATCTAGTCGAAAATGAGAGCACTAATGAGAGCTATGCAGAAGCACTTGCATAATCTCAAAAGATATCTCAGAAGAACAGAAGTACAATGAATTGTATTAAATAACTTCGTTCTTCAAGTGTACTCCCTTGTAGAAGCTTGGATTGGGAAGAGGCTTGCAATCTTGAAGTCCAAAACCGATGCTCTGCACTTTGGAATTGTTGGATCTTCCTTGAATTCTTCTCCAACAAGGCTTCTACTGGATCTGCTTCCTTGGGATGCTTCAGAGGTTTCTACAGGGATCACACTCCAATTCTCATACTTGAATTGGTGAGAATTGGTCTTCTGGAAGCACCACGAGAGCAGAGGAGGGAGACGACCTCTTGTAGCCGCCAGGAAACTTTCGGGAGGCTCTAAGAGTTAGTTGGGTCTCTCTTGATGTGATGGGGGGCCGATTAGGGACCTTTTATACTCAAAAGATTCCAAGGATACCCTTTGGTACAAGGGCACACGATTCTAGGTTGATACCCCATCGCCCTAGGCTGACACGTGGCCAACATCCATCTTAGGATGGAATCTTTCCGTAGTGTGTCGACCTGCCTTGGTGTGAGGTCGACCTGCTGTCCCAATTAACAAAACAGGCTGTTCTGGGAGCGGATCTTGTGTCGACCTGCCCTGGTGGTGAGGTCGACCTCTTGTCCCAATTCACAAATAGGCTGTTCTGGGAACGGGTCTAGTGTCGACCTGCTCTGGTCCTGTGTCGACCTGTTGTCCCAATTCTGCTTACAGGCTGTTTGGGAACTGAGTCGTGTCGACCTGCCCTGAGACTGCGTCGACCTGGTAGTGTAAATCCTGGAATCTGCAACTCGTGTCGACCTGCTTCTGGACTAGTGTCGACACAGTCTAGGCAATTCTTCAGCTTTTTGCCTTTGAGACTGAGGTGTTGTGTCGACACCATTGAGGGGTGTGTCGACACTTCTTTTGCAAAAAGTGTTTGTACCTGAAAATTAAACACATATATCATTAGTTAAATGATTTATCATGAACATAATGATAAATGTGATTTGAAACATGCTTTTTGAACATTGACTTCAGGTATGATGTTTTTGACATGTTTCATTTAAATTGCTTTAGAATCACCTCTTGTCATCATCAAAATAGGAGGGAAATGATAATGAATATACACTCAACCCAACAATCTCCCCCTTTTTGATGATGGCAACAATAAATCCATATTACAATGTGGTTTTGATGAAGTGTGATTTTAAGCAATTTTTGTTATTCACATTTTTATTTTCTTTTTGTTTAAATTTGTCAAGACCTTTGATATTTTTTTTTAGTAACAGATGATGATGTACTTGTGGAACACATGTTACTTGAAATGAGAGTCTTTGTACACAGAAGTCAAGCAACTTGACAAGTATTCAAACAATCACATTCACATAAAGATTTTCATTCACATTGAAGATTTTCATTCAAGCTAAGCAGAAAAGCATTTCATTTCATTCATCAAGAGAACCATTACAATCATTCCAAAAGATTACAAAAGAACATTAACATTTCTCTTTCTTTCTTTCTTCTCCCCCTTTGACATCATCAAAAGAAAAATTACATTAAGTAGAAATGGAGGAGGAGGAGGAATGGGAAGTAGATGGTCCAATATCAGACAGTCTTTTTCTCCATGAAGGTCAAGCTGGACATGATTTGATCTTGAATGGTTTTAAGTTTTGTGAGCAAAAAGTGTCCATTCTATCTGAATTCTCTATCAAGGTAGCTTGAATTCTTGCTAGATCAGCTGCAATGGGTTGAAGAGGAAGTTGATCCAGCTGACCAACCAGGTCTTTGCATATCTTGAATTCCTTTGTCAAATCAGATATCTGTGTATCAATATGTGCATTGAAGTTCCTCATACTCTCCAAGTCATCCACAAAATGAGCAAAAGACAGTCTAGTGCTGGTGATCTCATGTAATGTCTGCTGGTGTTGAAAACATCAGCTTGGAATTTGCCAAAATTCCCTGAAGAACCCTCTCCAATTTGTCTTGATGTTCTTTGCTGAACTGAAGCATCTGCCATTGTGCCAATCAATCTATTGAATCTCTGAGCTGCATAGTCTGAGGCAGCTTTTGTTCTATAAATTTGGCAGACACATGTGTTCTCCAATCTTTGAATCCTCAACTCAAATGATTCTGACATGGTTTGAATAGAGAGTCAAGGTTTCAAACTTATCATTCAAGAAGGAGATCAACTTTGGTGGAACAGGAGGCCCACCAGAGGATGTGGATGCTTGAATTGTGGGTTGTGGAGAGCATGTGGAATATCAAGTCTGTGTGTATGGAAGGTGGAAAGTGAGGTGAGAGTGGTACATGAACTGGGATATCACCTTCAGTTGGAGTTGAGGCTGATCCTCATTCAAGGGAGGCTGATCCTCTTGACCTGGGGCTGGTCCCCTTCAGCTGGAGGCTGGTCCTCCTGAGCTTGGGGCTGGTCCCCTTGATCTTGAGGTTGTTCCTCTTGAGCTTGAGGGGCCTCAACCACAACTGTCCCTCTCCTTACTTGATTGCCCTCCAGTCTAAATCCCATAAATTTTTGAATATTCTTGAAGGTGTAGATGTTGGGCTTAGGAATAGATTGGGATTTCTCATTTTCAAAGGCACACCAAAGTGCTGGAACACTGAGGTCAGATGTGCAGCATATGGAAGAGATCTCTTTAGGTATTTCCTGGTTGTTTCAGATATGATTTGAAGCATTATGACATTGAGATTGACTTTGATTTCTTTTACCATGCAATATAGAATGAATCTCTGAATATCTGTTAGCCTGTCCCTTCCACCACCTTGAGGGGTAATGATTGTGGTCAATATGTGGTGGACTCTCAACACAGGGGGAAATGAGTTGGTGTTGAATCTGGTTACAAAGGTCTGTTTTCGATCAGATGCATCAGCAGGAAGGCCTGTCATGATGGAATAGGCTTCATGAAGATCAAATTCAATTCATGATAATCTGCCCCTTCGTTTGGAATTTTGAAGATTGAGGCAGCTATATCTGTTGGCATGTCAACAATTATGCCCTTACCTTTGATTCATATCCTTCATCTGTGCATTTCAGGTTCTTGTAGAATTCCCTAACAAGTCTTGGATAAGAATTTGAAACTCTGAGATGAATATCAACCAAGACTGAAGAGAAAAATAGGTCTGAATTTCTGGAAATGTGTCTGCTAGCTGAATGTCTGATAAGTCCACTATCCTGGGCTTTAAAATAAGCTTGGCTTCACTAGTGGTGTCTTGAGGCTTGGAAGACTCAGACGAAGATGAAGATGATGACTCTGTAGAATCTCCTGAAGATGAGCCCGGATTCTCTGGTCTAGAAACCCTACCTCTGCCTGAAGAAGAGGGTCTACCTCTCTTTGGCAGCTGGCTGGGTGCAGAAGAGGACCCTGGTTGCTCTGCAGGGTCATTGCTCCTTTTTGTTCTTCTTTCCAATTGAGGAACATCATCCTCTGCAAGAACCGGTCTGGACGAAGCCTGAGATCTTGCTCCACGGCGAGGACCCAGCTTTCTCACCATGGTGCAAGGATGAGTGGAATCGAGTGTTGATGAAGGAGATGAGAGATGATTCAGAAAGGGTTTTGATTGAGGAAGGAATGTGAGGGATTTCTTGCGGACAATGGGAGGAAAAGCATCGTCGGTCGACCTGATGCCTAAAAGGGGTTTGCAGTGGTGCAATACCCCGCAGGAACAAGAGGGCTTATGTGGAACCCATGACTTAAAAGATTCTGGCAAGAGGGCAGTGTCGACACAGGAAGAAGGTAGTGTCGACCTGACCTAGGAAGTGTGTCGACACTAGATAGAATGGTGTCGACCTGACCTTTGAAGAAAATTTGAATTTTTGTGAGAGGAAAAATTTGAGAAATTTTGGGACATCTTTAGAATGATAAGCAATGAGAGAAATAGTCATTTCAAGGATGTTTAAGAGACTTAAAAATTCATTTGTTATATTTTGCAAAAATTCATCACAATTCAAGTTTTCAAACAATTTCCAACAGGATATTAGCATTCCAAGACTTGAATCAACAAAATGAGAAATTGAGGGATATAATATATCTAACAATCAACTATAAACTACCATATTTCTCAACTTTAAAGAATTAAAGATGTCATCTAGACTAAAGACAATTGTGTTGAAAATAAAACACAATCTCAAAGAACAACTTGATGAGGAATGAAGATGATTCTTTCTAGACACAACTCCAATAATGTTCACATTATGTTCTTTTAACAAACTATCAAATGAAATAAATCTCTTTCACTCAAGTACTAGTGCTTTTTACACACCATAGTCCCTGGATACTTAAGATTTAGTCATTGTCAAGTCTCAAAGGGGTAAATGATGGCCTTTTGACATGAAAATATACGTTTTGTAGACCCAATATTTCCAGTTACTCAGTCATCATAAAAAAATATAGCACATTTTGCTTTTGTTTTGAATTTATTTTTATTTTGATCCCCCTTTGAACAGAGTTAGCAATAGTGCCTCATGACATACATGGCACTTCATTCATTGTGAAGGTGTGAAGTTTCTCAGCACAAGTGTCATTGCTCTGTTGGATTTTTAAAGATTTGGAGAGTTTGTGAGATAGAATCAAATACATCCAATCATCAGTTGCAAACAAGGAAATGTTTTAAATTCAAGGCACAAGTTGATGTTTAGTCTAGGAAGAGATCTGAATTTCTGTGGGTTGAGAGATATAGTTGAAAGTTGATTAGTAAAAAAATATAATAGATCACTCAAGGTTCATTTTGAGACTCTAGACTTCGAAATGATGACATCATGCAAGGAATTGATGAGATTCAAGAAAAATTTTGAATTTGCAAAGTCATGACTTGTGAATTTTCTAGCTCCCCCTGAGATGATGATTTCAATCACTTTTCATCAAAATAAAGATATGTAAATTTTGGAAATCAGAAAAGTTTTCTTCTTGGACAACAAAGACTCCCCCTCAACAATTGCATATCCATTTCTTGGTACTTGGCGGAGTCATATACTCACGCATAATGAAAGGTTTCCAGACAACCTAACTTGTCCTTCTCCAAACACTATTTGATATACCAAGAAATTTCAATACAATAAGAGTTGAAGAATTCATTATAAAAGAGAAATGGAAGTGAAGATAAGCAAGATTTTGAAATCAGAAAGTATCCATCTTTGAACAATAGAAGCAACCCCTCAACAATTGCATATCAATTTCTTAGTACTTGGCGGAGACATATACTCTCGCATAGTGAAAGTGTCCAGACAGGCATAACTTGTCCTTCTCCAAATCACCATTTGATATACCAGAAATTTCAACACAATAAGAGTTGGAGAATTTATTGTAAAAAGGGGAATAGATTGAAAGTGAGAGAGATATGAACAATGTAACTCAAGGAAGCAAAGAATTATGAGATGCAAAGAACTCCCCCTTAGACAATGCATTACACTCAACCCAAACCTTGAGAGAGATCATGAAGGTGGACATTTACAAACCAAGTTCTCTCCTTAAAGATGAAAATCTGTTTCAGGAAGGGGTTTAGTGAATATGTCTGCAATTTGTTTTTCAGTTTCAATGAAGTGGAGTTCAAAGGATTTCTTGGCAACCTCATCTCTCAAGAAATGATGCCTAATTTCAATGTGTTTTGTTCTGGAGTGCTGAATGGGGTTTTTAGACAAATTTATGGCACTAGTGTTATCACATAGGATGGGTACACACCCTAAATCTTGTTGTAATCAAGAAGTTGATGTTTCACCCAGAGAATCTGAGTTCCACATCTACCTGCTGCTGCTGACATATTCAGCTTCTGCAGTTGACAGAGCAACTGAATGTTGCTTCTTAGAAGCCCAAGAGATAAGGCACCCACCTAGAAATAGACACAAGCCACTTGTGCTTTTTCTATCTAATTTGCACCCAGCATAATCAGCATCACAATAGGCAAACAATCTAACTTGCAACCAGCAGGATACCAAATACCTAAGTCACATGTTCCAACAGATATTTGAAGATTCGTTTAACAGCAAGCATGTGACTTTCTTTAGGATTAGATTGGAATCTAGCACATAACACACACAAAACTGAATATCAGGTCTAGAAGTTGTAAGATAGAGCAGAGAGCCAATCATACCTCTGTAGGTCTTTGGATCTACTGACTTACCAGATGGATCTTCTTCTAGTTTAGCATTAATTGCAATTGGTGTGCTTGAGTGCTTAAGTTCTGAAAGTCAAACCTCTTTAATAGCTCCTTGACATATTTGGTTTGACTGATGAAGATTCCTTCATGTGTTTGGTTAACCTGCAATCCCAAAAAGAATGTTAAATCTCCCATTAAGCTCATTTCAAATTCATTCTTCATTTGATTTGAAAATTCAGTGCAAAGGCCTTTATTGATTGATCAAAATATATGTCATCAACATAAATTTGGACTACAATTATTTGATTTTTAAACTGTTTTTGTGAACAATGTTTGATCAACATTACCTCTAGAATATCCTTTTTCAAGTAAAAAGGAACTCAACTGGTCATACCAAGCTCTTGGAGCTTGCTTAAGACCATAGAGAGCCTTATTAAGCTTGAAAACATGGTTGGATATTTTTCATTTTCAAATCCAGGAGGTTGTTCAACAAAAACATTTCCTTATATATCCATTTAAGAATGCACTTTTGACATCCATTTGATAGACTTTGAATTTCATGGAGGATGCAAAAGCAAGGAAAATTCTGACAGCTTCTAGTCTAGCTACAGGGCATATGATTCTTCAAAGTCAATTCCAAATTCTTGGTTATACCCCTTTGCAACTAGCCTAGCTTTGTTTCTTATTATTGACCAGTTTCATTTAACTTATTTCTGAAAACCCATCTAGTGCCAATGATTGTTGGTCACTAGGTCTAGGTACTAATTCCCATACTTGATTTCTTTCAATTGATGAAGTTCATCATGCATGGCATTAATCCAATGGAACTTGATAAGGCTTCATCAATTGACTTTGGTTCAATTTAGGAAATTAGAGCTAGTGGGTCTTCTTCAATATTTTGCAAGAAGGATGATCTGGTCCTTACTCTATCATTCAAATTGCCAACTACACTGTCTAATGGGTGATCTCTCAGATATCGAGGTTCAGAAATTACCTGTGAGAAGTACCCACTTCTGGAGCAATGTTACCTGACCCACTTGAATGGTGAGTCGTTGTTCAGGTTCTCTTCATTTGTCAAGCTCCTCAACATTGGTGAAGAATCCACAATGAGGTCATCCTCTTCATTGTCTTGTCTTTCCCTGTAAGATTTAGAATCATTAGTGGAAAAGGAATTTTCATCAAAAATAACATGTGGAGATTCTTCAACAATTTTGATTTTTAGAAAGTCACTTTGAAAGCCCTTGACACTTCAGAATAGCCAAGGAAGATAGCTTCCTGACTCTTAGCATCAAACTTGTCAAGGTTTTCTTTGTTATTATTGTGTACAAAGCATTTGCCACCCAAAAGTTTTGAAATAAGAAACAGTTGGCTTTTTGTTTTTCAACAATTCATAGGGGGTTTTTCTGATCTTTGGTCTGATCAAAGCTCTATTTAGGATATGATTTGCTGTGTTAACAGCTTCAGCCCAGAAGGATTTGGGCAGATTACTTCCTAAGAGTATGGATCTAGCCATTTCCACAAGAGTTCTATTCTTTCTTTCCACAACTCCATTTGTTCTAGAGTTCTAGGTGAAGAAAACTTGTGAAAATTTGAAATTCAGCACATAGATCAGAAAAGGACATGTTATCAAATTCACCCCCATGATCAGTTAAAATATTTTTGATTTTATATGATAAGTTGTTAAGATAGTGGTACAGAAATTCCTGAATTCAAGGCAAGTATCACTTTTGTGGGATAGAAAGATAACCCAAGTAAATCTAGTAAAGTCATCAATGATTACAAACCCATATCTCTTGCCACTTAAGCTTAGAACTCTTGTTGGCCCAAAAGGTCCATGTGAAGAAGTTCTAGGGCCTAGATGTAAGTACCTCATGAAGGTTTAAAGATTTTCTAGTTTGTTTTCCTTTAGCACATATCCCACAAACTTGATCTTCAACATTAGAAAAAGATTCAGGAAGACCCTTAACCAAGTTCAGTCTTAACAACTTATTCAATGTTCTGAAACTTGCATGGCCAAGTCTTTGTGCCAAGTCCATGCAATTTCATCTTTATTTGCACAAAGCAAAGATTTTCAGAAAAGTTTTATTAAGGTTGATCATGTAGACTGTTTTCTCTTTTCCAAAGAATTTGATTTTATCAGTGATAATCAATATCTTACAAAAATCAGATTCAAACACAACTTTGTGACCTTTGTCACATAGTTGGCTGATACTGAGCAAATTATAATCAAGACCATCAACTAATAAAACATTATCTACTGAGTTTGAAGAAGTTTGACCAACCTTTCCAGATCCAATGATCTTTCCTTTATTTTTACCTCCAAATGTAACTGACCCCTCCCTCCTTTTCAAGCAGAATGAGAATTTGGCTCTGTCTCCCGTCATGTGTCGTGAACACCCACTGTCAAGAAACCATACATTGGTGTTGGGTGCACGACCTTCCTGAAAAAGATCAGTGGAGAGAAGATTTTGGTACCAAACAGAGTTGGACCATCAGAATGTTTGAACATTGTCAGTAAATCTTTTCTCACCCAAATTGACCTGTTTTTGATTTTTGTTTGTTACATTGGTGTTCTAGCCTTTTTCTGTTTGTTTTTCTTTTAGGAATGAAAGCACCAAGATTTTTGTTTTTGGTAGGAGGGGAGTTTTCATTTGAAAATGGAGTTCGTTTTTTTTTTTAGAGGAGGTGGAATCCAGGGATTTTGTGGGACATCAAGAGATTTGATAAAAATTGAGGATGATACCACATGGTTATCATACCATTGGCTCCAAGGATTAGTCCAATCATCTTGAAATGTGGTCTTGGAGGTCCAAGGTTTTTCATGAATTATTCTTTTGACTTTTTTATTTTCAAATTTTTTATTTGAATTTTTG
>JACBKR010003806.1:0-27334 GCA_014218235.1 Colocasia esculenta
TTTTCTTTGGTTTTGCCTCTGTGTATGTGCCCGTGGAGCCTTTGGTTTAGTTTTTATGTGGCTCCATAGTCGTTGTGTGTCCTTATCGGACCAGGAGGATGATCAGGGTAAGATCTAGTGGTGCTGGCAGACACTACCTTGCTCGCCGTGGTTCTCCACGTGCATGTTTTTCCGCTTGTTTTAGGTCACCATTAAGAAACTCTCGTTTGGCCTTGCCATAGTGCTAGCTGTTGCTAGTTGTGCGGAGCCATTCAGCGGAGTCTTGTGGATGACCTCTTGGCATTTTCTCGATTTGCTGTTAGTAGCTACGTCCTCTGTTTAGTCATTGGCGACAGAGTGAGTTACTGACGATTGGTCTCGACAGCATGGTCTGTTGAGGGCTCAGTTGCGTGGTTTCCAGCTGGCGGTTTCTGTATTTCTGGTCAGCTTGGTGCGCGCCTGTGGAGTTGTCGACATCTACTGGTGTGCTCTGCGCCGTTGTTGTGCGCCCTGTGAGCCGTCAGATGTCTGTTTAGGCACTCCTTTGTGGCGGGGTCGTGGTGGGGACCATCGGGAAGTCGCAGTGCAACTTGGTGGTCCCTTTGCACCTGTTGCCTTATCCGACCGGGTTTCGCCCTTATTTTGAGGATGAAATTATTTTTTTGTTGGATGTATTGTAACATCTCAGGCGTTCCGGTTTCCCCCATTGTGTGTTGGATGACTGGCCGCTAACGCGTCCTATCTGGATGACGTTGTTAGTGTCGCGATGGAGCTACCCTTCGCGACAGTCATCCAGGTCGCGACCACCTAGTGCGTCGCATTCCTGTTGCGCCTGGTCAACTGGTTGCGATAGGGTTCTACTTTTTGGGTCGTCTGGCGCTGTCAGAAGGGCAGGCGTGTCAGAGCAGCTATCTTGGTTGTCGCGGCATCCAGGAGGACGCGTTCTGGTCGGGGTGAGGGCGGCCGTCACGTAATGTTGGTAACGCGACGACCCCTGTCTATCGCGTTCTGGGGGGGCCGAAGGCTAATGCCTTAGCCGGTGCCCCCTTACCCTTTTGGATCTTTCTCTTTTCCCCTCCTCCTCTCTGAGGTGGGGAAGGTCTCCCCTCTCTTCCTCCAGCGGTGGAGCTTGGCGGAGCGGCGGCGGCTCGTGCGGAGTGTGTGGCGCGGCATCGTGGAGTGAGGAGGAGGTTGTTTTTGCCATTGTGACGGCCCTTCGGTGGGTTCGTTCTTCATTTTCAGTAGGGATCTCTCGTGCCCATACTTGTTGGTGTGGATTGGAGCCCTCGGGGTTCTTTGCATGTTTTACAGCTTTCCCCAGCTCCCCTCCCCGTGTGTGCTTGTTTGAAAAGTGTGGGTGACCCTGGGATGTAGCATCCTAGTGGTCTGCCTCCCGGCTGATGTCACGACGGCGGTGCACGTCGCGACATCAGAGGAGGCGTCGACCAGGTCGGGCACGACCTTATCGCGGGGTAGTTGGCTGTCGCGATAAGGATCGTGTCGCGACCGTTTCCTGTCGCGACAAGGTTCTTGTCGCGATGCACTTCCCCGTCACGACAAGTTGCTTGTCACGGTTGCCCTTCCTATCGCGATGATATCGCGATGGGCAAGGAGGGCGCGACAGCACCAGGCTTGCCTTGGGTGTTTCTGTGGCCTCGATTGGCGTGTTGACGTGTGCCCTAGGGCATGTGTGCCCTTAGGACCTTCTGGTAGGGAATGCGGCAGGTTGCCTCCCTGCGTTTAGTGACCGAAGGTGACACCTTTGTGGCCGTGTCCTAGCAGTGGTGCTAGGAGGCTCGCGTTTGTCTAATAATCTATTGTCTGACTGTCAATCGATTATTAGAAGATCGATGGTTCTGTCTGGTCTGGTGGTGTTCCAGTTTCTTGGGCCGTGCGTGTGTGCCGGCATGGCCGAAGGCCCTTCTGGGGGTTTCCAGAAGGGGTGCAGTGCGTGCATGTGCCTGCTGGGCTTGTCTTGGTTACAAGCCAGCTGTGCCAGTTTCTGTGATGGTTGCCCCGCCAGTTTCTTTCGCCGGTGCTTGGCACTTAGGGCTTGTCGCGAGACAGGTATTACCGTTACCTGGGACCCCCATCCTGGAGCCTATTGAGGGAGTTCTCCGGGCTACGAGTTTGCTCGAGTCGACAACCTAGTGTGGCGGACTTGTAGTAGAGGGGAAAACGGTGGGGACAGTGGCACAGAGTCGCTTGTGGAGCTCCCTTAGCTGTGTCTGTGTCGCCAAGGTTGTTGTGGTGCTCTTTTGGTGCGGACCAGCTAGTCCTTCTCACTGCCTCGCTCTACGGTGGTTCCATAGCCACGTAGGGAGGGTAGGCGTGGGGCCGCAGCTCGGCCAGGCTGCGGTAGTTTGTAGTTGTTCTTTGCTGTGACTCGCTAGCCTCACTCTACCTAGGGAGGTCGTAGGCAGGTGTCAGGGGCTGGCGAGCAAGAGGGGTAGACTGTGTGTCCCTCTCTTAGATGCCTGTGGCGGTGGTTGGTTGCTCTTGCTATGACGGAGTTTCTCACGTTGTTTCTAAGTGAGTCTCGTCGCCCTAGCCTGCACGGTGGTTGTAGCCTAGCTGTGTCTAGTTTCTGTGGGCTTGGTTGGTTTGGCCTTGTGGGCCTTGTTTAGTGGCTTCCATTCTGCAGGTTCTCTTGGGGTGTCTTGTGTAGACACCCGACCACTGGTTTTGTAAACCGTTCCTTGGTGCCGTCCGTGGTGGCACTGTAGGGTGTAGTTCCCTGACCTCGTGGCATGTCCGAGGTGTAGGGTGGTTCCGCTTGTGGGCCTTCGACCTTGTGGAGGTCTGAGGTGGCCGTGCCTGTGGTGAGACGTTGCTTCTCACGTGGTTGCTCGGTGTCTCTCATGGTGACACCTGGGTTCCTTCCCGA
Source organism: Colocasia esculenta (assembly GCA_014218235.1). Classification (NCBI taxonomy): domain Eukaryota; kingdom Viridiplantae; phylum Streptophyta; class Magnoliopsida; order Alismatales; family Araceae; genus Colocasia; species Colocasia esculenta. The sequence continues at coordinate 2,867 of JACBKR010003806.1, forward strand.
CCACGTGGAGGTCCGGATGGTGGTGCTTGTGTCGTGAGACTCTGGTCTCACGTGGTTGCTCCGTGTTCCGTGAGCTTCTTGTCTCGACGGGTGTGTGTGTCAAGGGTTGCTTCCGCATTGTGTTTGACTCCGCTGGTTCTGCGAGAGTCATGTTGGGTCCGACTCTGGTTATGGGTTGTGGCATTGCTCTGTTCCGCTGCTTTGTAGCTCTCTGCAGTAGGTGTTTCCCACTTTACTGCTTTGTAGAGTAGTTTTGCTTCCGCTTTGTTGGAGTTTATGCTGCTCTAGCTGGTAAGGGACTGGTTATCCCTACTGATCCTTGTTCGTGAGGCTCACCCACTACTCTCTTCAGGTAGGGACTCGTTGTCGCAGGAGTTCGTTGCCGGACAGTCGTGGTGGCGGCTTGTTCACCGTGCGTTTCCAGCAGTGTGAGTTGTGAGCGTGAGCACTTGTACCGTGAGTTGAGAGTGGCCTTTTTGCAAGTCCTCGGGGTATGCCCCTTAAGGACTGCACCTTTCTTTCTGTACCTATACTTTTATGTGGGACATGTTGTTCATAATTTTCTTATTTATGTACGAACTTTCTTGTTATAGTTATTTGAATTCATTGCGTATCTCACTGGACTAAATTCTAACCCTTCCGGGTCTTCGGATCCGTAGGTGGCGGCACGACCTTCGGGGTCCCTGGCGGGGGGTTCGGGAGGTCGGGTCGCTACAAGCAGGCACCAGTACCGCCAGCAGCAGTACCACCAGCTGCAGAAGAGGTTGTACCAGTGATACCAGTTCCACCACCACTCTGCGTGGAGGTACCTTTTGTAGTACCTGTACCACTGCCACGCCATGAGGGAAGCAGAGGAACCAATGATGCAATGTGAAAAATTTTTGAGGTTGCAACTGCAAACATATACAGGGGACCGAATCCAGACATAGCGAGCACTGGATTCATGAAGTTGAAAGAGTATTTGTGACAATGAGAGGTCCATCAATAGATAGAGTGGTTTTAACTGCATATCAGTTGAGGGGTTTTGCCAAGAATAGTGGAGGTTAAAGATGCAAACTACTTTCGCGGGTAGGACAGAGGAGACCATCACCTGGTCAAAATTTCTCGAGGTATTTAATGACACATTCTTCCCAGTGCAAGTACATTAGGAAAAAAGGGAGCAATTCTGGACACTTCAACAAGGGAATTCTTCTGTTTTGGAATACCAGATGAGGTTTATGGCACTTAGTCGATATGCACCCTATGTTGTATCAGATAATGCTATGATGGTCGAGTATTTTATCCGAGGCTTAAGAGCAGAGTTGCAGAATGCGGTAATACCATTGATGTGCAAGACTGTAGAAGGGGCAGCCTAGAGAGCAGCTACATTAGAGAGGTCCATTCGGACTCGGTAGGCAGGAGAGTCAGGTACAGGTAGTTTTCAGCTACCACAGCAATCCACGGGGATTAGCAAAGGAAAAGCGCCAGCGGGAGCATCTTCCTCAAGTTTCAGCAAGTGGGGACAAAAGTTAAAGAAGGTATTCCAAGGACGAGGAGGAAGAGGAGGTCACCAGCAGATGTTTAGCAGGGGTGTGGCTACAGGCCAGAGGTGGAGGAATCACAGCAGAGTACTGCCAGGCAGCCTAGTCTTCCACCAGGGTACAAGTGTTATAATTGTAATCAGCCGGGGTATTTGATCCACAATTGCCCCTATCCCCGAGAGTATGGGTATGGCAGAGGAGTACAACAGCAGCAACAACCACCAGCAGGTCGTAGTAGGGGAGCACCGCATCAACAAGGTAGAGGCCGGGTTATGACTATCACCGAGCCAGGCCAGGCAGAGGCGTCAATTGATAGAAGGTATACTACCTATCTATGATTTTTTAGCAAGAGTTTTTATTTGATCCAGATGCTTCACATTCTTTTATTTCTGAAGAGTTTTTGGATTGTATGGTGCATCCACTAGAAGAGAAATTATGTGAGCTGGTAGTAGAGGTTCCTTCGGGTGAGCTTATGCTCACCTCCTGTTATGTAGATGAGGCTCCCATTGCGATTCAAGGGAATCAGATGCTAGGTAGATATATGCTTTGCAATTGAAAGATTATGATATTATCTGGGTATGTATTGGCTTGAGGCCTATGGAGCTATGGTAGTTTGCAGAAAGAAGAGAATCAGATTTTGTCATCCCGGTGGAGTAGTGTTTGAATTTCAAGGTATGCCTTTCTATACCTCCAAGATTATAATTTCATCAATTAAAGTTAGAAAATTGTTAATTTAGGATGTGTAGCTTATTTAGCTTCTGTGAGCGTTGTTGAGATTGGTAAATCAGTAGAGGCAGTTCCATAGTTAGGGAATTTACGGATGTGTTTCCAGATGATTTACCAAGTTTAGCTCCACAGAGAGAGGTGGACTTTACGATTGAATTGCAACCAGGAAGTTTGCCAATTTCTAAGGCCCCATATAGAATGGCCCCAGCGGAATTGAAAGAGCTAAAGAAACACTTGCAGGAATTGTTGGAAAAGGATTCATCAGGCCAAGTCATTCTCCGTGGGGAGCTCCAGTGTTATTTGTAAGAAAGAATGATGGTAACTTTAGAATGTGTATTGATTACAGAAAATTGAATGATGTCACTGTAAAGAATAAGTATCCATTGTCGAGAATTGATGATCTGTTTGATCAGCTCCAATTAGCTAAAGTGTTCTCCAAAATTGACTTGAGGTCGGGGTACCATCAGCTAAGAATATGAGAGGAAGATATTGATAAGACGACATTTAGAACCAAGTATGGGCATTACGAGTTTGTGGTCATGCCATTTGGGCTAACCAATGCACCAACAACATTTATGAACTTGATGAACATAATTTTTCACCCCTATCTGGATCAGTTCATAGTAGTTTTTATAGATGATATCTTGATTTATTCAGCATCGGAAGAGGAGCATGCAGCACATCTGAGATTGGCATTGCAGCTTTTACGGGATAATCAATTATATGCTAAGTTTAGTAAATGTGAATTCTGGTTAAAGAAAGTTCAGTTTCTGGGTCATATTATCTCAGCAGAAGGAGTTGCAGTAGATTCAGCTAAAGTAGAATCAGTTATGAAGTGGGAAGTACCGAAGACAATCACAGAAATCAGAAGTTTTTTGGGATTAGTAGGTTATTATAGGCGTTTTATACAGGATTTCTCCAGAATTGCAGCACCCATGACTAGGTTAACCAGAAAAGATGTGCCATTTGTGTGGTCAAATGAATGTCAAAAAAGTTTTATGGAATTGAAAAAAAGGCTTACAACAGCTCCAATATTGACATTACCAATAGGCAGTGGTGGTTTTGTGTTTTATACAGATGCATCAAGAAGAGGGCTTGGAGCCGTATTAATACAACATGGTAAGGTGATAGCTTATGCATCCAGGCAATTGAAGCCAGCATAGGAGAACTACCCAACGCATGATTTGGAGTTAGCAGCAGTTGTTTTTGCTTTAAAAATATGGAGACATTACCTTTATGGGGAAAGATTTGAAATATTTACAAATCATAAAATCTTAAAGTATATCTTTTCTCAAAAAGATTTGAATCTCCGTCAGCGTAGATGGGTAGAATATTTGAAAGATTATGATTTCAGTTTGGCTTACCATCCAGGTAAGGCCAATGTGGTAGCTGATGCATTGAGCAGGAAAGCATACATGAGTCATATGATGATAAAAGAATGGAAATTATATGAGGAAATAGCAGAAACTTCATTGTATGTTCTGAGCAGTCAATGGCGAGCGGTACTAGCTAGTAGTGCTGTAGAGCCATCTTTGTATTAGCAGATTGTTGAAGTCAAAGAACAGATGGAAATTTAGCAGAAATTGTAAAATTAGAAGGTATCACCATTGATGATAATTGTATAGTCAGGCTCCGAGGAAGGTTATATGTACCCGCAAAAGAGAAGTCAAGCAAAGAGTTCTTGTGGAGGCACATAAATCCAGGTATACAATTCATCCAGGTAGCACTAAAATGTATCAAGATTTGAATAAGTATTTTTGGTGGCCACACATGAAAAGAGAAATAGCAGAATTCATTGCAAGATGTATAGTTTGTTAGCAAATAAGGCGGAGCATCAGAAGCCTAGAGGTATACTACAACCGTACCCATTTCACAGTGGAAATGGGACGACATTGCTATGGATTTTGTGGCAGGGTTACGAGGACAACTACAGGGCACAACGGAATATGGGTATTCGTAGACAGATTAACTAAAGTATGTAGATTAATAGCAGTAAGTATGTCCTGGACAGTAGACAGATTAGCAAGGATTTATGTTGATAGAATTGTTCCATTACATGGCATTCCGAAGATAATTGTTTCTGATAGGGATCCAAGGTTTACTTCTGGTTTCTGGACGAGCTTACAAAGAGTAATTGGTACGGAATTGAGATACAGTTCAGCCTATGACCCTCAGACTGATGGTCAGACAGAAAGAACAATACAGACAATTGAAGATATGTTACGAGCTTGTTGCTTAGTGTGGGAAGGCAGTTGGGAGCACCATTTGGGCATCGTCGAGTTTGCTTATAACAATAGTTATCACACCAGTATTGGAATGGCACCGTATGAAGCATTATATGGCAGGCCGTGTAGAACTCCATTAAATTGGCATGAAGTGGGAGAGAGGCAAGTAATGGGTCCTGAATTGATTCAACAAACAACATAAATGGTCAGATTTATCAAAGAAAAATTGCAGACAGCTCAGAGTCGGCAGAAAAGCTATGCAAATAATCGTCGCAGACCACTTCAGTTTGAAGTTGGAGATTTTGTTTTTCTAAAGGTTTCTCCTACTAAAGGTGTTTTAAGATTCAGTAAGAAAAGAAAGTTGAGCCCAAGGTATGTGGGGCCCTTCAAGGTATTAGAAAGAATTGAGGGGACTGCCTACATAATTGATTTACCAGTTGATTTTACTGACGCTCATGATGTTTTTCATGTTTCCATGTTGAGAAAATGTATTGAAGATCCAACACAGATAGTCAGTTATTAGTGAGATGATTTGAAACCAGATATGTCCATGCCAGAATACCGAGTGCAGATCACAGGTCGCAGAACACAGAAGCTAAGGAATAAAGAAATTGATCTGGTAAAGGTCAGATGGGAGAATAGGCAGGGAGGAGAGGATACTTGGGAATTAGTCGAGGAAATGGTTAAGGCATATCCTTATCTGTTTGAGTAAGTTTTTAAATCTTTTTAGATGATAGTATTTATTATGCTATTTAAGCTTTAGATTCATAAATTGTGTTTTGAATTTCAAGGTCGAAATTTCTTTTTAGATGATAGTAATGTAACGTCGCATGTTTTTCGAATCCTTGTGGATCGTCTTTCGGATCCTTCGTTTGGTAGTTGTGGTGGCCAGTGTGTGGCCAATGTGGCGTGCTACAGGTGTGTGAGCAGGTTTGGGGTGTTTGTGGGCTGGTAGGTTGGGCTCAAAACACTAGCCTGTTCACTGTCTATGAACGCGACAGTGAGGGACGTCGCGATCAGAACACGATGGTCCTGCATGTCACGTTCCTGTTGTCGTCGCTGAGCAGTCGCGTCTGCATGCACGCAGCGTGTTGCACGCTGGGTGACATGCAGACGTCAGCCCTTGGAAGGCGACGCCTTACCCCGTCGCGTTTAAGTCGTGACGGAGGGGTCCGTCTCGTTCCTAACCGCTGGGCATTTTTTTAAATTGCCCTGACCAACCAGAGCTGTAAACAGTTCTTCTCGACCAGGGGGAGGAAGCTGCAGCGATTCTCGGGGCATTTTGGCGGATTTGGGGTGCGTTTGGCGTGTTCTCGCCGCGAGGATTCTGCGTGGAGAGGGGAAACGTCGGATAATCTCGTTCTTCGCATTCTTCGCGAAGGTAGGGGAGTTCTTCCCATTTTACACGTGTGATTGCGTGAGATGCATGTATGTTTGGTTTTTGGTGTTTATAACAGTAGATACTATGCTAGGGTATCCATTAAAGCATGAAAAATGAGAATTAAACAGGGTTTGCATGGCTTGGGGTGGTAATCTGGAGAGGGTTCTCCAGATTAGGGTTTCGCCCGTGAAGGCGACAGAGCCCCGTGTCACGTTTTGAATGCGACAGGCCGACCCGTCACGTTCATGTTATGAACGTGACATATCGGGGTGTCGTGTTCTAAAGGCAACACTACCCTATATCGCGACCTCAGCTGAGAGATCCCGTTGCGCATGGTTTCAATGGTAAAATTATTCGATAATAGTTATTTATTGAGCATAGCAAGTATGAACGGTGCAAAGGCACCTATTGCGCTCTGAGAGCATGTTGTTTTCGAGGTTAGTAAGTGGTTCACGTGATGGCGTGCTATTCACGCTGTCAGTGTGCTGTGTTCATGTGGTTGGCGTGAGGTTTCACATGGTTTGTGTGTACGTGGCGAGTAGTACGACGCCTACCATGGTTACCTCTTCAGTTGGGTGCCCCAGGTTCTATATGAGCTAGGTTTGTGCTCGGAGCTTGTCTCGGTACTTGTGTTGTACCGTCGGGGTCTGTGTCATCCACCCTGGACACCCTCACTCCTTTACTTGAGTTGTACATCTGGCTGAGGGAAAGATGACAGTGGGACAACGACTTGTGAGAGAGTTTGTTGTTTGTCGCTTGTAGCGCACTCGTAGTTGGGGGTACGGACACCAGTAGACGTCACTGGTCCCCAACTAGTCCTGTTACTAGTGCCTCACTTTAGGGAGCTCAGGCCAGAGTACCTAAAGATGCCAGGCATGGGCTCGTGACAGTAAGGTCTGCGGTTGTGGTGTTGGTTGGTCTCCACAATTGTTTGACAACAACCAGATCCCACAACCAGCCAGCGCCAGGCTGACAACAACCACAGACAAGTGTCGTAGCGCTCAACTAGCGGTGCAACACAGCACACAAAGCACCTGCTTAGCTCGGCGTCCCGAGCACAGCGCACAATGGCACACAGGCACACGAGACCAAACACACAACAACGACAACACACACTCCAACAACAAAGGGGTAGCCAACAAGGCAGAGACACCTTCCACCGGTTCCACGGGCAACACCCCAGCACCAGCGAAGGCCACACAACACGCAGGCTCTCTCAGGCTTCGCGACGCACACACGCTCAAATGCGCCGAAGACGACCAGGAGCACCGCACCTGGACTGGCTCGCAAGCATCCTCCACACAAGGAAGACCACTGCCAGTGAGTCCAGCACCAACCGCGCCGCTACGGCATGAACACGTCGAGCAACCATACTCGCCACGCACGCGGCACAGCAACAACTGCAACCTGCAACACGCGCAAGAATCATGCAGGGAAGCCGCACACCTACAAAACATTTGAAAGCACAAGCCTAACACTAGTGAGATGGTGTCAGCAGCGCACTAGTACCTTCCTTTGGGACAGCTATAGTTATTAACTCCTTACAAATCTCAGTAGACCCTCGCTCTGATACCAACTGTAATGACCCGACCTCTTGGACCCCTCGCAGGGACCCTGAGGGTCACGCCGCCACCACGGATTCGAAGACCAGGAAGGGTTATATGAAAAAGTCTAGTGAGATATGTACTGAGTTAAAATAACTATAATAATATGCACATTATACAAAAGGTTGTACAACGCGTCCCAAGCAAAAGCATAGGTACAAGAACAAAGGTGCAGTCTTAAGGGGCATACCCCGGGACTTGCAAAACACAGCTCTCAGCTCACTTAGGCTACAAGAGCTCACAACGCTCGCTCTCACTGCTGCTGACAACACATGGCGTCACAGCCGCCTCTGCAACCCGTCGGACACCGAGCTCCCACGAGACGATCCCCTAGCTGAAAGAAGTAGGGGGGTGAGCCTCGCGAACAAGGCCCAGTAGGGATTACTGGTCCCCCACCGGCCAGAGCAGCAGGAACTCCGAAAATAGGAAACTACACTAGAAAGCTGTAAAGCGAGGAACACATACAACATGGTACTACTAAGCAGTGGAAGAGAACAGTACAATGCCACGACCACCAACCAAGGTCGTGGCACACACACGACTCCCGCAGAAACCAACGGAGTCGGGCACAAAACGGAAGTAGTGCTCAGCACACCTGCTGAGACCACGAAACAACCAAGTGAGAACGACGTCTCACCGCAAGCACGGCCACCTCAGACCTCCAACGGGTCGAGGGTCCACAAGCAGAACCGCCCAGACCCTGGACAGCACAGGTCGGGAACTACACCTACCGGTGCCACCACGGATAGGCACCACGACACAGACCACGGAACTACAGGAACATCAAACGGAAACCGCCAGAAGCACTGGTCTGCACCAGGCCAGACCAACGATGCCCACGGGAGCTAGACACGGCCAGGCTACAACCGCCGTGCAGCTAGGGCAACGGAGTACACTTAGAAACGTCGTGAGGGAACACCGTCACAGCAACAACAACCAAGCCACCGCCGCTAGCAGCTAAGAGGGGGACCCGTAGTCCACGCGCTCTGCTCACTAGCCTAGCTCCTGCCTCCACCCCCGCGAAGGGCGAGACAGAGCCACCACAGAAACACACAACACAAGCAACACCGCAGCCTGGCCAAGCTGCGGCCTCACGCCTAGCACCACTACGTGGCTTCGGAACCAACGCAGAGAGAGGCAGTGAGATAAAGGAATGTCTGGTCTGCGCCAGGAAAGCACTCCGAACCCCTCAGCGTCCCAGACCTAGAAAAGAGAGCTCTACAAACGACTCAGCGCCGCTATCCAAACCTCCTTTTCCCCTCAGCTCCAGAGTCCGCTCACGTGGGCTGCCAACTCGAGCACGCTCATAGCCCGGATACCTCCCTCAATGGGCTCCCAAGGATGGGGGTCCCAGGAAATGGAGACAACCTCTGAATGGGAAAAGCCCTCAAGTGCCAAGCACCGGGCGAACAGGCGGGGTAGCACAACAAGAACCACGCCGAACCGTTGGCTTGTAGCATACGACAAGCCCAGCAAGCGAGAGGCACGCACGGACCCTCAAAAGGGTCTTCGGCCAAGCAAACATGCATGAGCGAGCCAAAACCTCGGAGCACTATCAGAAGTATAGAAAGCCCGTTGCTATGCTAACAATCGATTGACCGCCAGTCAATCGATTATTAGACAGACGCGACCCTCCTGGCACCACTGCCAGGACATGGCCACGAAGGTGTCACCTTCGGTCACTGAACGCAGGGAGGCAACCTGCCGCGTTCCCTACCAGAAGGTCCTAAGGGCAAAGCTTGCCCTGGGCACACGCCCACACACAAACCGGCCACGGAAACCACTCGAGGCAGCACATGCACTATCGCGCCCCCACAGGCCGTCGCGATGCCATCGCGACGGGGAAGGGCGCCCTGACAATAGCCTTGATGCGATGGGGCAGTGCGTCGTGACCGCCTCCCTGTCGCGACGGGAAACTAGGGCTCAACAGCGACCCTTATCACGGCCGCCAACCACGCCACGATAAGGTCGCGCCCGACCGGGGCGATGCCTCTACTGATGTCGCGACGCGCATCGCGGCCGCGACATCAGTCGGGAGGCAGACCAAGGGATGCTCCATCCCGGGCCGCCCCGAACCATACAAACATGCACACACGGGGAGGGGAGCATGGGGAAAGCTGTAAAGCTAACTACAAAACCCCGAGGACTCTCGATCCACCCGGATTGGGAAGGGCACAAGAAATCCCTACCTTAAATGAAGAACCGAACCCCGTAGGGCCCTTCTTGTAGGAAAGAACACCTCCTCCTCGCTCCACGCACGCTCCATGACGCTGGGACACCACGCACGGCCCTCCTCCTCGCCTGAAACACACAAAGGGAGAAGAGGGGAGGAAGAGGTCGCCGGAGGGAGAGGGAGAAGGGAAGAAGAAGAGAGAGGGGAAGGGGTAGCCAGCCTGCGCCTAAGCGCTCGACACCCAGAACGCGATGGACCGCCCCATCGCGTTACGGACCTTAACATGACCGGTCAACGGACAGCGACAAGAACGCGCTCCCCACGGGCGCCGCGACAACACGACAGGCCATACTGACACACCTGCCACCCTGACAGGCGTCAGACGACCGGACGTGCAACACAACAAAACACTATCGCGACCCGTTGACCGGGCGCTACAAGAACGTGACGGGCAACCCGGGAGCGACAAGAATGCGACACACAGACTCACCGTGACACGAATGACTGTCACGTCGGGCACCCCTGATGCGACACTGACGCGTCGCCCAGCCTGGACGCATCAGTGGCTAGTCATCCCAGACGCCAGATGGAAAGCCGAGAAGCCGGGTCTTACATTCTACCCCTCTTACAACAATTTCGTCCTCGAAATTGGGGCAAGCCCAAAGGATCTCGAGGCACAAAACGGAGCACAGGGAGCAAATGTAAGACCAGCGCGAAAAAGCCACTAAGTCTCAACGCGACTTCCTCGTGGCAACACTTGCACAACCAAACATGCGCGGAGCATACAAGGCCGGAAAAACCAACGGCTCACACAACGAGCCTCAAACACACGGGAGGCACAGAACCAAAAACTCTACAGTTCGCAACACGCTCCAACGCACCTAGAGCACCAAGCCGAGAAACCAACGACTCACTCTAGTCACACGTGAGGCATCCAAACGGGACGACAACCCCACCGGTGCCGAGCGACGCCAAATCCGGCCCGAATAGTGGAAAACGCCAGCCGAAACTGCACGTCTGCAGCCATCAACAGACCTCGCTGTTGGGACCAACCAATCAGCAACCCACTCTGTCGCCGGTAAAACTCGACAGAGGACACGGTTGCCGACAGCAACACGAGAAAACCGGTCAGCAACTCACTCTGTCGCCAACAAAACCTGACAGAGCACACCGTTGCTGAAAACCACATAAGAACCACCTGAGAGTCAAGCACGACACTCAGGGAACGGCCTCACACCACTAGCAGTAGCTAGCACCGGTCACCAGTGTTGGGTGAGTGTAATTTCATATCATTTTCCCTCCTATTTTGATGATGACAAATGTGATTTGAATGCAAAATTTGAAACATGATAAATACATTTCACCTGAAATTATATTCAAAAAAACATGTCTCAAAGCACACTTTCATTTGCACTCATAATAAACATTTTACTAATGATATATGTGTTATTTTCAGGTACAAACACTTTGCAAAAGAAGTGTCGACACACTCCACAATGGTGTCGACACAATAACCCAATTCAAAGGCAAAAGATGAACAAATGTTGAGACTGTGTCGACACATGTCAAAGAGTGGTCGACACGAGTTGCAGATTCCGAAAATCAGACTACTCAGGTCGACGCACTCTCAGGGCAAGTCGACACTAGAGCTTGTTCCCAGAACAATAGTTTTCAGAATTGGGGGATAGCAGGTCGACGCAACACCAGAGCAGGTCGACACTGGATCCTGCTCCAGAACAGCTGTTTTCAGAACCGGGATAGCAGGTCGACACAATACCAAAGCAGGTCGACACTGGATCAGTTCCAGAACAGCCTGTTTCAAGATTTGGGACAGTGTGTCGACACCCCACCAGGCAGGTCGACACACTACGGAAAGTTGCAACTTAAATTGGATGTTTGCCACGTGTCAGCCTAGGGCGATGTGGTATCAACCTAGGATCGTGTGCCTTGTATCTAAAGGGTATCTTGGAATCTTTTGGGTATAAAAGGCACCCAATTGGCCGTCCATCATGAGAAAACCCCAACGAACTCTCCAAGCCTCCAGAAAAGTTCCCTTTGCGGCGAGAAGAGTCATCTCCCTCCTCTGCTCTTCTGGTGCCTTCTGAAGACCAATTCTCATCAATTCGATTGAGAGAATTGGAATTTGATCTCTGAAGAAGCAATTGAAGCGCCTCAAGGAAGTAGACAAGTAGGGCATCTGTTGGAGAAGACTTCAAGGAAGATCCCCAACTTCAATAGTGCAGAGCATCGGCTGGGACTTCAAGGATTCAAGCCTCTTCCAATCTGAGCTTCTACAAGGGAGTACACTGAAGAACAAAGCCTTTTAACACTATTCTCAATGTACTTTTTGTTCTTCTGAGACTTCTTGAGATTGTGCAAGTGCTTCTGCATAACTCTCATGAATGTTCTCATGTCTGACATGATCTGCTGCTAGAAGATCCATGTCGTGTGTTGGTGTCTAGCATTGTTATTTGTGAGCCGTCGTGCTCAGTTTGAGTTGTCTAACTCAAGTGTTTGTTGAGCAGTCTTGCTCAGGACTAGAGTAGTCTTGCTCTAGAGGGTGTGAGTTGTAAACTCAAGTGTTGGAGTTGTCTGGCTCCAGTGGGTGTAACCCAGGTGTTTAGTGAATCCTCACGGGTGTGTGAGGGGTGGATGTAGGAATCACATGGGTGATTCCGAACCACCTAAAAATCTCTGTGCACTTGTCTATTTGTGGTTTTGATTTATCATCGTTAGATGCTTGCATAGATCGATCAAGATTCACTTAATCAACAGGTTTTTACATCTATTTTATCAACTCACTTAACATTTCATCAGATCTGTGTTTTTCACTGATTAAAATTGCCTCTGATTCTAAAAGTTTTTTAAATTGCTTAAGCTTCCGCAGAAAGTGGCATAGATCTATTCATCCCCCCCTTCTAGATCTTATCCACACCTTTTCCTCGCCTTCAACCAGCCCAACCGAGTAGCACGCGAGAGACACAACCCAGAGCGAGGACACACTCATGGAGAATTCTCAACACATGAAACAGCATCCACCGTCACCGCTAAGTCTCACCCAGACTTTCCTTGCGGTCCAACAGGGATAGCAAATGCACGCGAAGAACCCTCAACACGCAAAAACGGCATCCACTGTCACCCCTAGGTCTCACCCAGACCTTCCTCATGGTCCGACAAGGATACCAAATGCACGCGGAGCCACAAAAACTAGGAGTCACATGCTCCACAACGTGGCACACCGCGACTGAAGCAGAGAACGTTTGAGGTCAAGTCAGAGCCGGACACCTCCCAATGCGACCAAACCACATGGTCGAGTACTAGCAAGCCGATAGACCTCACGGTCACCGACGAACCGACAGGAGACTCACCATTGGCTTCCAGACTCACCAACGCCACGCACAACCACATGGGAAGCAAAACAACCGCAGAGGTCGAGGGCAATATGTCGACCTCAGAGAGACCCAGACCGAAGTAGGGTACCACAATCGCACACACTCGCTCCGCAAGCGAGGGGGAAAATCGGGACACTGGCCACGACCAGAGCTTGGTGTACCACCGATAGGGCTACGTAGACAAGGCAGAGTAGCCACCCCACAGTGGTATCGGTACAACCACAAGGCACGGGCCAACACAAAGTGTCCCAGGGCAGAAAGCTCAACGCCTCCAACACCGAGCAAACTCATGAAACAACACACGAAGCACACGAACAGACACACGACACAACATAGGGTGCTATCACAAGCACTGAGAGCTAACCAGGGTACAACACAATGCACCAGGGCTCCAGACGACACAAAACCGAAACGCTCGAGCACGAGCACACGGTGCTACCACAAACACCAAAAGTAAACAAAGTGCAACCCAGGTGCACCAGCGGCCAAAGCAACACTACGGCTAATAGGAAGGACTCTCCACAGGAGGCCTACCGAAAGCCACATGCCAAGAACTGCAAGCCTGAAAGAGCGCAACAGGCCACGTCGGCCCCAGCCCTTGAGGCACAAAACACGAAGCATCGGAGAAAACGCTCAAGGCGCAGCGCACATAGCAGCACCAATGGCTCGAGACGACACGGGCCTCACCGAAGGGGACTCTCTACCAGAGACCCACAACGGAAACACATGGAAAGCCGACAACTACTACTTCAAGAGCGCGACAACCACGTACGCTCCAAGAAGAACACAAAAACAGAGCACCGACTCTGCCACATAGGGAGTGAAAACCACAGCAACTCCCTGGTGCGCAAGAGCAAGAAGCACCCCTCTATCACGACTGATAGAGAGGCCAAACACCAAAACGACGGCAAGAAAAGCCTCCAAGGCACAAGCCGAGGCACCACCGAGCATACAACGGAACAATGCTTGCACGAGCAAGCCAATCACGAAAAACAATGCACAACGGAATAACGCTCACACGAGCGGCCCAACAAGAAAACAATGCTACCTCACACCAACAGATAGGGACCCAATGCCCCGAATTGAGCGTGGCAGGTAGCGAGAAATCATTACGACGGAAAATGGCACAAACAGGTCCACCGACCAATGGTGCCATACAGAAACAACGACACGAGGGGAGCAAACAACTCGACCCAAAAACAACTCCAAGGAAGAGACTCCACCAGAAGGTCGCAATGATGCGCACCCCGGCAACACAACACCATAGTGGAGCACCACCACCCCGAGCAACTGACGAAAAGCAGAGGAAGGAGACACACACGAGTCTCTTCCACACGCGAGAGGCGAAACCACAACGTGAGACTGACACTTCCATAAGAAGTGTAGCCCGCCAGACACCGATGGCACTCACCAGACTACCATCTGCAAGAGCACGCCGGGCGCGAGAAACAAGCAAACCATTCAACACGGGGACACACAAGTCCCGCCAGCGCGGCTGAGAAACTTGGAAATGACTAACAAGACAAGCTGGCCAACGCGGCAGCCAGACGCACGGCCAAGGGCACAACACCTTGACCGACAAGCCCAAGCAGACTGTAACAAAGACAGTCCAACCGGCAACAACGACAGCTCATCTCCACAGAGAGAGAGAGAGAGAGCAACGACAACTAAAACAACACGAAGTAGCCTTGGGGAGAACCTCCACCAAAAAGCGCCAAGAGCGTCCTGGGAGAAACTCACCAGAATGCGGCCCAACCAAACAGCACACTTCGAATCACAGGGGCAACACAACGGTGGCCCGAAACAAACACGAAGCACTCCTGGGAAGAACCTCCACCAGAAGCGACAAAGGGCGATCCTGGGAAGAACCTTCACCAGAATGCACAACCCAAACGACCAAACAACATGGACCATTAGAAAGGACATTGCAGTAAGTAGAACTGTAGAAGCAACACAAGCCGGTCCTGGGAGAACCTCCACCAGAACCACCAAGGCACCGCTCTGGGAAAAACCCTCCAGAACGCGCCAGCCAAACCAACAGCGCACCTCAGACTCTGAGGTGGCACGACAACAGCAGAAATGATCGAGGAACAGTCCTGAGAGAAACACTCACCAGGACAACAACAAATAGTTATAGGAAACCTCCACCAGAACACAGGGCAACCAAGCGATGCACCTCATGTCACGCCCCGATATTTAGCAACGGAATAAATATCGGGGGACGTGAACGATACAAATAGGCATATCACAGTTGAGTAACGCAGAGTCACAATTGAATATAATAACACATTTGAGGCTATATTATGATCACCCAAAAGTATACTTTATTTCATTCCATTCAACTAGATACAACCTTACATAAGAAAGAACCAACTAAAGGATCCATTATTAAATAAAACTTCAAGAGAAGTTGCACTATTACATAGACTACTCAAATATCTATTCCTAAACTGTCAACTACTCATATGGAGGGTGCTCATCACTCTTGCCCTGCCCCATCCGACTCCTCTGGTTCCTCATCACTACCTGAAAAAGGGCAGGATGATAGGGTGAGCGAACTAGCTCAGTAGGATTTACATCTCAATATTGTGCGGGCACTAGTATACACGATTAACATTTTAAATAGGCAGATATGCACATGAATATGATGACAATGTATGCAATACTAACAGATTGAATAGCAGAATAGAACGGATATCATATCAGATCAAATGTCGAGTTGTATATACAATGAACAGATATTTCAAGAGTAGAATCATATCAAAAGAGATTGGCCATATTCAAACAGATATCATGTGTTCACATGATCAGACGTATCATATCAAATCTTATCATATCACATCAAATCAAACTTATCACTTCAAACAAAGGCACAACACTAATCTTGCGTATTGTTTGTGCTATGCCAAGCACCAGAAGTCCATACTCCCGCGGTTAATAAGTACGTTGGGGCACTCCTCCCTAGGACGGACCAGGCCCCTTTTTTTGCACAGGCATTAGTCAAATGGACCGAAGTCCCACATTGTGCCGAACAAACATATTCATATTACGGCCACAGAGTTTCAATGACAAGCTCATAGTAAAAAGGAACATGATCATTCTTAGAGTCAAGGTATGACAAATAACTCAAGAGAACCAAAGGCCGGATAACGACGTATCTTATATTTCATAATTCATTCATGTCTTGACATGATGATGTTTCTAAAGACAAATCGCATGCAGAACATGTGCTCTCAATTCCCCAAGAAGGGTGTGCCTATTCGTGCAAAGATGTAAGTGATTAGCCACTGATCTTTCTAACATGTATGCAATTGACAAATAATTATTGAACACCGGAAAGCATGTAACTATTGAAACTCGTATGCAATTCATGATAATAACTTCACTAACAATTCATACTAACATGTATTCATCCCCATATTCACATCATATTCTTATCTTATCAATTGACAATAGGGAAGATCACAAGATATTCCAATGAGCATAAGGATAATCACAATTACACATTAGAATCATATTCGTATCATTACCATTTTTTTCAATGGATTGATTTCTTTTAGGTCCATGCATACTATATAACATCATGCACATGCTAGTAGACATCATGTAATGATCAGACCCAAAATATGCAATTTTTTTGCAAAGGTAGTGTCGACACGCCCCTTACTGGTGTCGACACAATGCTTCAAACACAAGACAAAATAATGCAGAACTAGTCAAGTAGTGTTGACACTAGATCAAGTAGTGTCGACACTAGAGACAGCTCCCAGAAAACCTTCTGGCCAAACTGGAACAGGTGTCGACACTAGATCAGGTAGTGTCGACACTAGAGACCCTCCCAGAAAACTTCTGGGCCAATTCGGGACAGTGTGTCGACACTAGATCAAGTAGTGTCGACACTAGAGACCTTCCCAGAACACCTTTTGGGTTGATTTGGGACAGTGTGTCGACACTAGATCAAGTAGTGTCGACACTAGAGGCCCTCCTCAGAAAAAAAAAACATATAAGTCAGGTGTAACCAGAAAAAACACTCTTATGCAGCGATTCACTTACACCTATTATAACTCTCTAATGAATGACATTTAGACAAAATGTTCAACATGAAAGATTACGAGGAAACTAGTAGGAGAACGTTTATGTTGGGGGTTTGATCTAATTCGGTCTCTAATACTGAGAAAATATGTGAAGAACATAAAGCTAAGTGCAGTCCGAAATCGCAGTATCATGCAGTAACTCTCTTACCATGCTTATAACTCTCTAACGAATGACTTTTGGAGAAAACGTCCAACATAAACAATGATAGTGACTACCAGTAGAAGAACTTTCATGAAGGAAGATTTGTCTAATTCGGTCTTGAATCACGTGCATAATAAGAAGAATGGGAAAAACCCTAACTATTCGCGACTTAGGGAAAACTACAAATACACAACGTGTACTCCATGAAATTTAGTCAAACCAAGTGCAAATGAACCTAGACTAAAAGATCTACATGATGGTGTTGGTTTCCTTTAATCTTGGCCCGAGAACACCTACCTTTATGAAGACCTAAGACCAGTCGACGTTCTGGGCGCAGCAGAGGATGAAGGGAATGAAGCTCCGGTTCCCAGCCTTTCTTCTCCTTCTCTGATGCCTTAGCCTGCGTCCAAACGACCCCAACTTGTTGCTAAACCTTCCCCAAGAGTTTAAGGATGAGTTCTTATAGATTTAGGGTGTAGTTACAAGTCCTAACGGGACTAGGAAAGGGGCTGCGAATTCTGCTCCCTGCTTTCCAAGAAATCTGGGATTCTCTCACCCAAAGGAGGTAGCAACGGTTTAGGAAACCTCCTCTTAGGGTTGGGTCCGGTTTTGGCTTACCTTACATGACTAATCACCCTTATTTTAACCCTAAATTGCCCTCCCTAATCACTGCATAATTACATACACGAATTTCTGGGTTTTCTTGTCCCAATTCTATCCTTGGGCCAAATGTGCTCCATTAGCCCAATCTTGTTAATGGGTTATTAATACATGATATTGGAAGTCTCTCCAATATGTTATTTAATTTATGGTTGGTTATTTTTCGTGTTAACATTTTTTCGACTTAGTTTTCCTAATTCGGGTAACTTGGTCACGTGTGACGTACACTCGACCATCAGATTTTTCGTTGCACGAATTCATTCGTGGAACACTTAGGGACAATATTTGGGGTGATTTATAATTTTTACAGAATTTTCTGATGTGTTTTCTCACGTACAATAGTGGTACGTAAGTCCTATCATTCCGATAATACGGTAGTTATTTATTTACTAATTCATACTTGAATTTGTTCATGTGACATAAGTTGTTCATTGATCCAATTTATTTTATGAACTATCCCCTCATATTGTTGGAGTCCACCTATAATTTCTCATTTAGTTTATGATCTCATTTTTATACACCTAATAATGGGTTGTCCAACTTATTTCCTAATTACGATAAGAAGTCACACTAACTCTTAAATATATCCCAAATAACTTTTATTGACCAAAATTCTTGATGGATCATTAGAGGATATTATTGAAGTCCATCTATGATTTTTATTTAATTTTCTGGCTCCTCTAGGTATGTGTGATAATGATTTCCTGACTTATTCCCTGATTACGACACTCAGTCGTAAAAAGCCTTAAACTTGGACCATCCGATTTTTCTTTACACGAATTTCTCTGTGGGTCATTAGAGAGTATTATTTAGAGTTGAACTGTGGTTTTTATGAAATTTTCTAATGGGTTTTTGTATGTATGATAATGACACGTGCATTTTTCTATTTCACAAATATGATTTTATCGTTTCGATTTATTTTTAATTTTCCAATTACCGAATTTTGGGGTGTTACATCCTCCCCACTTAAAAGAATTTGGTCCCCAAATTCACCTGTGTTATGAGCTGGACTTGCAGGGATTCAAATTGTGAATTACTCATGACATAATGATTGATTAATGATGTAACTTCAGGGTCAAATAAAAACGAGTTAGAAATGATACCTCTCCTTTACCTCCTATTTTGGGTTGTGCTGCCATTTTTCCTGAGCTCACTTTCTCCATTGGGCAATCCTTAACCTTGTGGTCTTGGCTACCACAACGGAAACATTTGCCCTGAAATTTCCAGCACTCCTCAGTCCGATGATTTTTTCTGTTGCAATGTTGGCATCTTTCTACAGGAACGGGAATTCGTTTCTTATTGCACTTCTTGCACTTCTTTCTCTTGTGCGATCTGTTACTGTTGTCGGGCCGTTTCTCTATGACTATAGGTTTGGAGTTTCCTGTGGTTGAAATTTGTTCTTTCTTATTAGTTTCGCCAACTCCTTTGTCATCCATAGACCTTTCCTTTCCATTTGTATCTCCTTAGCCATTATTAGGGCATCCTCTAACAGTTGAGCAGCTTGTCATAGTGCTTTGGTTAATCTTTGGACCGCTCTTTGTCCGTCCATAGATGGTGTAGTGTATCCTCCATGCTGTTTATTTAAGTTCCTTCAAAATAAACTATCACACGGTCAGTCTTCTTTACTCCTTGTTGATGCCTTGTAACTTACAGTATTTAGTTATTAATAAAATTTTGGACTAAGCCCAAGTTTCTACCCAATCTCACCAGGTAGGTATAGAGTTCTTGACACAAGCTGAGGGTTCTAATCACACTTATCCTATCATTCCTAATTGCCTAGGACTTAGGGGAAGCCCGGCTCATTCGGCAGCCAATACATCCACTGACTAGGTATTCTTAACGGCGAAGAAATGAGCCGACTTAGTCAATCGATCAACTATTCCCACCTTGCACCCCATGGTGATGTGCTTGGTCGGATGAATACCTTCTCTAACAGTTCCATCCTTTGCTCTTTTAATTCCTTCAGTTCTGCGGAGGACATTCTATATGGTGCCCTAGATACTGGTGCTGCTCCAGGGACCAACTCGATGGTAAAATCGACCTCTCGCTCAGGAGGAATTCCTGGCAAGTCTTCTGGAAAAATGTCAGTGTATTCGCTAACAACATGGATGTCCTCAACTTTGACTTCCTTCTTTGTGATGACAACAGCAGCAAGAAAGGTATACAACCTTTCCTCATCATCCTTTTGACTCAAAGTGCAGAGATAGTGACAATCTCCTGCGGTTCCTATCCCCTGTGAACACTAGTTTGGGTAATGGCTAAAGGTTACCCAACTTCTCCTGCAATTGATACTAGCCCCATGTTAGTTGCTGGTCATTCAGTGTTACTTCTATCGACTCCCACCATGCCCTGGCATCCTTTTCCAATTGGAAAGTCGCCAGCAGTACTTTGTTCTGGTCTGTGCATTGCATGAACCTGAATATCCTTTCAATTCCTTAACGTAGTGTTCAGCAACATCTGGGTCGGTACTCCCTTCAAAACTAGGCCGATCCATATTCCGAAAATTCCGATGGAGATCACCGGCTCCGCGGTTACCTCCACCCTGGGGGCTTGCAGGATAGCCTGAGTCAAGTTCTGTATTGTTTGTTGCAAGCTCCTAGCCTGGGCACGTTCAGCGGCCAATGAGGTAATAAATACCTTCAAGATAATAATATAGTCAGTCATCTAAATATATCACATGTGACTTCTATTCCCATGGTTCTACCCAAGCTCACATAGGTACGACAGATTTTGACTTGTGTGATCTAGTTCCATTCTATGTTCCTATTCCCTTGGACCCTAAAGTTAGGTCTCTGATACCAACTAGCACGCCCCGATATTTAGCAGCGAAATAAATACCGGGGGACGTGAACGATACAAATGCGTATCACAGTTGAGTAACGCAGAGTCACAATGGAATATAATAACACATTTGAGGCTATATTATGATCACCAAAAGTATACTTATTTCATTCCATTCAACTAGATACAACCTTACATAAGAAAGAATAACTAAAGGGTCCATTATTAAATAAAACTTAGAGAAGTTGCACTATTACATAGACTACTCAAATATCTATTCCTAAACTGTCAACTACTCATATGGCGGGTGCTCATCACTCTTGCCCTGCCCCATCTGACTCCTCTGGTTTCTCATCACTACCTGAAAAAGGGCAAGATGATAGGGTGAGCGAACTAGCTCAGTAGGATTTACATCTCAATATTGTGCGGGCACTAGTATACAAGATTAACATTTTAAATATGCAGAATTACATATGAATATGATGACAATGTATGCAATACTAACAGATTGAATAACAGAATAGAACGGATATCATATCAGATCAAATGTCGAGTTGCATATACAATGAACAGATATTTCAAGAGTAGAATCATATCAAAAGAGATTGGCCATATTCAAACAGATATCATGTGTTCACATGATCAGACGTATCATATCAAATCTTATCATATCACATCAAATCAAACTTATCACTTCAAACAAAGGCACATTCACCTAATCTTGCGTATTGTTGTGCTACGCCAAGCACAGAAGTCCATACTCCCGCGGTTAATAAGTACGTTGGGGCGCTCCTCCCCAGGACCGGACCAGGCCCCTTTTTTGTACAGGCATTAGTCAAATGGACCGAAGTCCCACATTGTGCCGAACAAACATATTCATATTATGGCCACAAAGTTTCAATGACAAGCTCATAGTAAAAAGGAACATGATCATTCTTAGAGTCAAGGTATGACAAATAGCTCAAGAGAACCAAAGGCCGGATAACGACGTATCTTATGTTTCATAATTCATTAATGTCTTGACATGAGGATGTTTCTAAAGACAAATCGCATGCAGAACATGTACTCTCAATTCCCCAAGAAGGTGTGCCTATTCGTGCAAAGATGTAAGTGATTAGCCACGGATCTTTCCTAACATGTATGCAATTGACAAATAATTTATTGAACACCGGAAAGCATGTAACTATTGAAACTCGTATGCAATTCATGATAATAACTTCACTAACAAGTTCATACTAACATGTATTCATCCCCATATTCACATCATATTCTTATCTTATCAATTGACAATAGGGAAGATCACAAGATATTCCAATGAGCATAAGGACAATCACAATTACACATTAGAATCATATTCGTATCATTACCATTTTTTTCATGGATTGATTTCTTTTAGGTCCATGCATACTATATGACATCATGCACATGCTAGTAGACATCATGTAATGATCAGACCCAAAATATGCAATTTTTCTGTAAAGGTAGTGTCGACACGCCCCTTACTGGTGTCGACACAATGCTTCAAACACAAGACAAAATAATGCAGAACTGGTCAAGTAGTGTCGACACTAGATCAAGTAGTGTCGACACTAGAGACAGCTCCCAAAAAACCTTCTGGCCAAACTGGGACAGTGTGTCGACACTAGATCAGGTAGTGTCGACACTAGAGACCCTCCCAGAAAACTTCTGGGCCAATTCGGGACAGTGTGTCGACACTAGATCAAGTAGTGTCGACACTAGAGACCTTTCCAGAACACCTTTTGGGATGATTTGGACAGTGTGTCGACACTAGATCAAGTAGTGTCGACACTAGAGGCCCTCTCAGAAAAAAAAAAACATATAAGTCAGGGTAACCAGAAAACACGTCTCATGTACTGATTCACTTACACCTCTTATACTCTCTAATGATGACATTAGACAAAATGTTCAACACGAAAGATAACTAAGACAACTAGTAGGAAACTTTGATGTTGGGGTTTGATCTAATTCGGTCTAAAATCCTGAGAAAACATGTGAAGAACATAAAGCTAAGTGCAGCCCAAAATCACAAAATCATGCAGCGACTCTCTTACCATGCTTATAAATCTCTAACGAAAGACTTTTGGATAAAATGTCCAACATAAAAGATGATCTTGACTACAAGTATAAGAACTTTCATGAAGGAAGTTTGGTCTAATTCAGTTTGAGTGCATGCATAATAAGAAGAACGGGAAAAAACCCTAACTGTGCGTGACTTAGGGAAAAGTACGAATACACAACGTGTACTCCATGAAAATTAGTCAAACCAAGTGCAAATGAACCTAGACTCAAATATCTACATGATGGTGTTGGTTTCCTTAATCTTGGCCCGAGAACACCTACCTTTATGAAGATCTAAGACCAGTTGATGTTCTGGGCGCAGCAGTGGATGAAGGGAATGAAGCTCCGGTTCCCAGCCTTTCTCCTCCTTCTCTGATTTCCTAGCCCGCCACCAAACGACCCCAACTTGTTTCTAAACCTTCCCCAAGAGTTTAAGGATGAGTTCTTATAGATTTAGGGTGTAGTTACAAGCCTAACGGGACTAGGAAAGGGGCTGCGAATTCTGCCCCTGCTTTCCAAGAAATCTGGGATTCTCTCACCCAAAGGAGGTAGCAACGGTTTAGGAAACCTCCTCTTAGGGTTGGGTCCGGTTTTGGCTACCTTACATGACTAATCACCCTTATTTTAACCCTAAATTGCCCTCCCTAATCACTGCATAATTACATACACAAATTTCTGGGTATTTTCTTGTCCCAATTTCTATCCTTGGGCCAATGTTCTCCATTAGCCCAATCTGTTAATGGGTTATTAATACATGATATTGGAAGTCTCTCCAATATGTTTATTTAATTTATGGTTGGGTTATTTTCCGTGTTAACAATTTTCCGACTTAGTTTCCTAATTCGGGTAACTTGGTCACGTGTGTCGTACACTCGACCAATCAGATTTTTCGTTGCACGAATTCCTTCGTGGAACACTTAGGGACAATATTGGGTTGATTTATAATTTTTACAGAATTTTCTGATGTGTTTTCTCACGTACAATAGTGGTACGTAAGTCTATCATTCCGATAATACGGTAGTTATTTATTTACTAATTTCATACTTGAATTTGTTCATGTACATAAGTTGTTCATTGATCCAATTTCTTTTATGGACTATCCCCTCATATTGTTTGGAGTCCACCATAAATTTCTCATTTAGTTTATGATCTCATTTTTATGCACCTGATAATGGGTTGTCCAACTTATTTCCTAATTACGATAAGAAGTCACACTAACTCTTAAATATATCCCAAATGACTTTTATTGACCCAAAATTCTTGATGGATCATTAGAGGATATTATTTAAAGTCCATCTATGATTTTTATTTAATTTTTTGGCTCCTCTAGGTATGTGTGATAATGATTCCTGACTTATTCTTGATTACGACATTCAGTCGTAAAACGTCTTAAACTTGGACCATCCGATTTTCCTTTACAAGAATTTCTCTGTGGGTCATTAGGGAGTATTATTTAGAGTGAACTGTGGTTTTTTATGAAATTTTCTAATGGGTTTTTGTATGTATGATAATGACACGTGTATTTTTGCTATTTCACAAATATTGATTTTATCGTTTTCGATTTATTCTAATTTTCCAATTACCGAATTTTCGGGTGTTACACTCAGCCTAGAGGGAAACGCAACAGCAACCAGAAACGAGCACAACACAGTGGGGAACCTTACTCCCGCCAGAACCAACAAGGAAGAACT
>JACBKR010003807.1:0-27295 GCA_014218235.1 Colocasia esculenta
GAAATAAATCAGTCGACCGAATTATTTCGGTCTCTATATTTGGGATCGAAATAATTCGATCCCTATTCAGTCCATAATATAGAGACCGAAATAACGCAGTCCCTATTCGGTCCCTAAATGGGGACCGAATAGGGACCGAATTAAATCAGTCTCTATATTTGGGACCGAAATATTTCGGTCCCTATTCGGTCCCTAAATAGGGACCGAATTAAATCGGTCTCTATATTTGGGACCGAATAGGGACTGATTTTTAATCAGTCTCTAAAGCATTTATTTAGAGACCGATTCATTGCAATGACAATTCGGTCACTAATTAGGGACCGAATAGGGACCGAAATATTTCGGTCTCTATTTCGGTCTCTATTACCGTTTTTTCTTGTAGTGCACAGGCAGCAGGTATATATGTCATGATTATATGCATTGCAGTATTTGTTTAATATAATTCTTTATGTTTTTGTGGTATCTTATTCTTATCCTTACAGCACCCACGACCTCTGCCCCCTACCACCGCAGTAGGTATATATGTCATGATAGTATGCATTGTAGTATTTGTTTAATAAATTCTTATGTTTTTGTGGTATCTTATTCTATCCTTACAGGACCCACGACCTCTGCACTTTTACCACCGGCAGTAGGTAGATTGACGACCTCTGCATCTCCATCACACATGGCGAGTGGATCTACACCTCCTCCATCTGAGCCAGGTATGTTCATTCACATTTATATAAAAAAAATTGTTAGTTTGTTTTATTTATGCTAAT
Organism: Colocasia esculenta; assembly: GCA_014218235.1. NCBI lineage: Eukaryota > Viridiplantae > Streptophyta > Magnoliopsida > Alismatales > Araceae > Colocasia > Colocasia esculenta. The sequence goes on from JACBKR010003807.1 coordinate 762, forward strand.
TAATTTGTATAGTACAAGCTGATGACAAGACGAGTCATCACGAGGGGGAGGGCAGTTATAATGAGACGATGCGGACAGTGTGGATAAATAAAGGGTATGTAATGCACTATTTTTGTTATCTATTCGTCATTGTGGTATTAATATTTTCAATTTCAGGAATAAAATAGAGCCAGCCCAAGCATCACAATTTATTACAAAGACAATTCAAGCACATTTTCCTGGCACTATCCATCGCTTTTCTGATTTTTCGATGGATGTTTAGGATTTATTGTTCTCTATGTTCATTGTATGTATCTTATTTTATAAAATTAAGTCATTTTCAATTCTTAGTTTAACACACTAATTGTTATGTAGTATATAATTCATTTTTTGTTAATATGCAGAGGAATCATCGATTCATAGAGCATTCAGATGGGTTACGTGCTAGATCTGCATGGACAACCACTGCAAGAGCAAATTTCAAACATCTTATGTACAATGTTCGAAGAATGCAAAAGGAGTATGTGCAAGCACAGATAAGAACAAATGTAAGGAGCATGGGCCTGTGTGGATGAGAAAGGAGTATTGGATTGAGCTGTGCGAGATTTGAGGAAGGAGAAATGGAATGAAAATTCTGCCAAAGCAAAGCAAAATAGAGCTGCGCATCCTAAAGCAAATGTACACACGAGTGGCTCTGTACCTCTTTTGCAACGCATAAAGCACGATTGGTAAGTACACTTCTACATTTGTGATTTTTTTAATCTAATAATAAACTGTGATTTATTTGAAATACAAGAAGTACAGCTCAAGCGCCACCTCAATTTCAAGAACTTTTGATGAAACTCATAAGAAGAAAGGGACGAATGATTACATTAGTGAGAAAGCTCGGGAGGTAGCGGTAAATGTATGCACCAATAGTTTTCATTTAAAAGTAAAATGTAGAATAATTTTGTTTTTTTTTTTTTTTTTTTGCAGGAGTCATATAGTAGAGGAATGGATGAAGGTATGGGGACGACAGTCAGCGTCTAGAGTTGGATCCTGACATTTGGGTTGCAGCATCTGGGGCACCCAAAAAAGGCCATGTCTATGGTTTTGGACATAGCTTGGCACGACCAGGGTGATATCATCATGCTCGAGCTCCGTCTCACATGCGGCCTCTCCATTTACCACACCAGTAGCCCCAGGTGGTTCTTCCAGTGCCGCCCCGACCATGACTCTGATCTGTTTAGGGAGATCGTCAACGAGAGCGTCTCTCAGAATATCTCAACCATCGTCTCTCAAACCGTCTCCCAAACGCTCGCACAATTGGAATTCTTCGTGATAGGGCACCTCCTGCACAGCAACCTCCGGTGAGTATTTTATTTGATTGATTTTCTATTTGTTAACTCTAATATCATCTTACAAAATAAAGAATTTGGTTGAGGAGGAAAAATATAATTTTCTTAACTCTATAAACTTGGGTTTGAGGGTCCAAAATTGAAAAGAGAGGTCCAATCAATCTATCGATTGTTCCAACACGACTTGGGGGGTAAAAGTAACCCGTAGAAACTGACGAAATTCAAATTGGACTCCAAGTTTGAGCTCGATGCTCAAATTTACATTTCCTAAAAAGAACTTACTTTAAAGTCAATAAACATGGGTTTAAGAGGGTCAAAAATAAAAATATAAGTCTGATTAATTTGTCAATGACTCCAACGCGACCGGAAGGTGAGAGTGACTTGTAGAAACTGACGGAGTCCAAATTGGACTCCCGATATGGACTGGGCAAACAATTTTTCATTTTCTTAACTAGTTTTGTTTCAAATCTATGAACTTGGGTTTGAGGGTCCAAATATGAAAAGAGAGGTCCATTCAGTCTATCGATTGTTCCAACACAACATGGGGGGTGAAAGTAACCCGTAGAAACTGACGGAGTTCAAATTAGACTCCAAGTTTGAGCTCGATGCTCAAATTTACATTTCCTAAAAAGAACTTACTTTAAAGTCAATAAACATGGTTTTAAGAGGGTCAAAAATAAAAATATAGGTCCGATTAATTTGTCAATGACTCCAACAAGATCTGGATGGTGAGAGTGACTTGTAGAAACTGACGAAGTCCAAATTGGACTCCCGATATGGACTGGGTAAATAATTTTTCATTTTCTTAACTAGTTTTGTTTCAAATCTATGAACTTGGTTTGAGGGTCCAAAATTGAAAAGAGAGGCCCAATCATCTATGGATTGTTCCAACACGACATGGGGGGTGAAAGTAACCCGTAAGAACTGACGGAGTTCAAATTGGACTCCAAGTTTGAGCTCGATGCTCAAATTTACATTTCCTAAAAAGAACTAACTTAAAGTCAATAAACATGGGTTTAAGAGGTCAAAAATAAAAATATAGATCCGATTAATTTGTCAATGACTCCAACACAACCGAGAAGGTGAGAGTGACTTGTAAAACTGACTGAGTCCAAATTGAACTCCCGATAATTCGGTTTAATGAAAAACATATTGCTTTCAATTTTAAAGAAACATTAATTAATTTATTATATATTTGATTTTAATTTTTTTATAAATGATATATTGGATCATCCGTCGCGAGATGTTGGGCGAGACGAGGACCAGGATGACACATATGCAGAGGATTTGTGATTTCATGTTAGTTGTGTGGATGTTGTAATTTTATTATGGATGTATGGTGGGTTTGTGTGTTTGTTGTAGTTTATGTGATGATTTGTGATTCGTGGAGATAATGTGATTTGTGTAGTTGATTTATTGTGATTTTATGTTATTGTTATTTTATCAGGTGATTTATTGTCATTTATGTAAAATTTATAAAAAAAAATTATAACAATAGCAACCGAATAAAGACCGACTAATTCCGTCGCAGTTGGTCGTTGTTATTGGTCGCTATACACATAGCGACGGCATTAAAGTTGGTCGCTAATCGGTCCTCTAACTGAGCGACCGATATAGCAACCGATTTATCGGTCGTTGTTAGCGACCGATGTTGCGACCAACCTACCGGTCGCTAAGGGCGACCGATCTGCGACTAACTATGTCGGTCGCTAATGGCGACCGATATTGCGACCGTTGATGATTGGTAGCTATTAGAGACTGAATCAGTGACCGATTATTTTTGGTCGCTTTATAGTGACCAACAATTCGGTCACTAATCGGTTGCAGAATGGTCGCTGTAGTTAATAGCGACTGACTTGCGACCGAGTAGCGACCGAATGTGTCGGTCGCTATTGGCGCTTTTTCTTGTAGTGGAGGTGGTCGTGCTTGTGGTGAGACGTCCTTCTCACGTGGTTGCTCGGTGTCGTTCGTGGTGACACTTGTATGTGCTTTCTGATCTCGTGGAGGTCTGGGATGGTGGTGCTTGTGTCGTGAGACTCTGGTCTCACGTGGTTGCTCCGATGTTCCGTGAGCTCTTTGTCTCGACGGGTGCGTGCCGAGGGTTGCTTCCGCATCGTGTCTGACTCCGCTGGTTCTGCGGGAGTCGTGTCTTGCCCAACCCTGGTTGTGGGTCATGGCGTTACTATGTTCCGCTGCTTTGTAGTACTCTACAATAGGTGTTTCTCGCTTTACTGCTTTCTATAGTCGTTTGCTTCCGCTTTTCTTTGGAGTTCCTGCTGCTCTGGCTGGTAAGGGACTGGTTATCCCTATTGGACTTTGTTCGTGAGGCTCACTCCCCTACTCTCTTCAGGTAGGGACTCGCTGGCGCAGGAGTTCGTTGTCGGACGGTTGTGGTGGCGGTTAGTTCCGCCGTGCATTGCCAACAGTGTGAGTTGTGAGTGTGAGAGCTCTTGTGTTGTGTGAGTTGAGAGTTGCCTTTTCTCAAGTCCTCGAGGTATGCCCCTTAAGAATTGCACTTTTCTTTCTGTATTTGTACTTTTATTTGGGACATGTTATACATAATATTCTTAATAATGTGAGGACTTTCTTGTTATAGTTATTTGAATTAATTGCTTATCTCACTGGACTGAATTCTAACCCTTCTGGGTCTTCGGATCTGTGGATAGCGGCGTGACTTTCGGGGTCCCTGGCGGGGGTCCAGGACGTCGGGTCGTTACAGTTTGTACTTAAAAAAGGGCACAAAAAGTAACTATCGATTGTCATCCAAGGGAATGGAAGGACTTTGTGCTCGGTGGAGTTGAATTACTCGGTCCAAGACATAATATGTGTGGCTCAATTTTTATGTTTAGATCGAGCAATTCAACTAGTTGGCTCTAGATCACCAAGCATTAATCCCCGTTATCTTGACTTGCATGTGCCTCAACTGTCAGACTTATATGGATAATTTTTATTACGAACCAACGAGTGCATTACAAGTTGTCTTATGATAGAAGAGTACTGGAGTCGGTACTCTTATGTGAGCCTGCTCCTAATTAACAAGACTAATAATTTTTTTTATCTACATATGTAAGAGAGATCAGATCCGAGGAAGAACGACCCGGCTGGGTCCGAAGAATATGTGAGTTAAGAAACATTTCTTCACAGGCTTGTTGGGCACATGGTTCCCGCTGTGGTGCCAAGTCATTGGAGCCTCCCTGCCCGTGGTAACTGATAACGACATATATGCAGCCTGCCTCCGAGCAGACCAGCTTCCCAAGCTGCCGAGCAGCCTGCCTCCGAGCAAACTGCCTCGCCTCCACTACCTTCGAGCAGAACAGATTTTCGAGCAGACCAACTTCCCAAGCTGCCGAGCACATTCTCCAACCAACATAAATGTGTCTTCTGTCTGCATGTCTTCTGTCTGCATGTCTTCTCATTTATTACACCTTTCAATGTACAGTAGTAATTATTGTTAGTTGTTTACTTACGGTTGTAACTCTTCACATTCCTTTGTACTATATATATAATGGCAAAGGTCTCGAAAGAGAGAAAGACAAGATTTTCTCTGCTCAACTATATATCTCTCCAGTTCATTCTTTTTTCTTCACATGGTATCAAAGCCTTTTGCTTTACAGCTCTTGATTTGTGCTTCTTCTTGACATGGCTGCGAACTCCTCCTCTGCTGCGTCACTCTCCTCTTCACCTACTACCTCTATTAGTGATCTTCTTATTGAATCTCTTTCCTTGACTGTCAATCCCCCTATCATGCCAGGCACCATGTCCCTGCTTACCATTAAGCTCACCCATGAAATCCACAGCACTCCGTGCAACTAGTTATCTGGACATCATTGATGGTATGATATCTGTCCCCATGCCACTATACTCGGACCAGATAGCACTCCCTGCCCCAATCATGCGCACATCTCTTGGAAACAACAGGATGCACTTGTCCTCTTTTGAATGCTGGCCTCCATGATAGATGCGGTGGCCGCCCTTGTTCCAGATTGCGAGACGGCTCATGCTGCATGGACTGCTCTTGCACGAGCTCTAGCATCTCCCTCCGGGGCTCGTGTTCTCCAGTTGCGCACTCAGCTGCAGTCTCTTCGTCGCGGTTCCTCCGCTATCACTAAGTATATGCAGACGTTCAAGGGAATTGCTGACAGTCTCACCATCATTGGTGAACATGTTTGTGACGAAGATCTGATTATGTAGGTCCTTGCTGGTCTTGATCCTGCTTACAACACTTTCATCCCTTCCGTCACTACGTGTCATGCCCTGCCAATTTAGTAGCGGAGTAAATCGGGGAGGCATGAACAACGTGTATGGTAATGAAAACTGCACATATAGTCTTAAATATCAGAGCATCTAATGAATAATAATTGCAATAAACTCCTCATTTTATTGATAATTCATCTAAACTATTACAACCACTAATTCAGAGCCAAACATATGCTCAATAACAGCTTTACATTGGAAATGATAACTAAGCGACTAACTAACTAGACTCTATGATACTAAGGACATTCCATCGCTATAACTCTAGGTCGCTCATCACTCCAGTGCATTCCCGTTGGTGTGCGTAGGGTCATCACCTGACTTACCTGAAACACATTAAATAAATACGCAGGATGAGCGAATAACGCTCAGTAGTACTTAATATCTCATGAACACAAGCATGTTTTTAATAGTTAATGTTTTAATGGCAGGCTATCTAGAGAGAATAGTCATGTAGAGCATGTCATAATAACGAGAGAACAATAGCAACTGGCACAAGGTAAATATTACCACGAGAACGACAATAGAATGGCCATGTAACGTTATAACATGTAAATTGCACAACGGTGCACTAGTAACGATCACGCTTACACTTGTAGAGATAGCACTTTGATTGTCAGAGATTAATCTAGATAGTAAACTGGCATTGGATGCATGCCGTAACACATCCTTGATCATTTTAACTCCCATGGGCACTGGCACTTTTCGGGATGCTCCCCCCAAGACCTGATCGGGCCCTATTGCGCTGGCATTAGTCATTTCTTTTATCTTAGACAATCACACGAAAGGCCAATAGAGTACCAAGAAGAGATAAGAGAGTACTAGACGAGATAGATGAGAGTGTAGAGAGAATGTGAACATATGAGAGTAAAGAGACTGTAGATGAGAGGGGTACAATCGTAAAACGACGATAAACACGATAGTAACGGTTGCACAGTACCAGGTCGGGTACCGACAGTCTGGTAGAAATCACAACCGCCCCTTAGCCGTGTTGTGTACACTGGTCAGGTGGTCTGGCGTGAACCTAAGATATGAAAGAATACACTAAGGTTTGGATCGTACTGGTCCCTAAGAGTGTAACGGGTTTTGGGGTACAACCAGCTCGTTGACTAAGGACGTGCGCCAAAGCCAAGAAGACTTACGGAGGTCTTGACAAGGAGTCCCTGGTCCAGTCAAGAGTATTCTCGGTGGAGAGGTGGTCCAAGTCAAGGGAAAGTGTGTAAAAACGGGTCCGTCATGCCTCGAGTGCTCGAAAGCCGAGGGAAAACGGTAACAGTAGATAAAATGCGCGAGTAAAAACGGAAATAATTGTATTTAACAAAATAGGGTAATTTAGTCATTTATTTCGATAATTTACCGAATACATTATTGCATAATTTATCAAGGTCAAATGGCATTTAATAATGTTGTGTTTGCATAGTGTAAAGAAATCTTGAGGATATGACAAGTCGTGCAAATGTCATTTTAAATAATTAAATGTATATCATTAAAGCCAATTATTAATTTACCAAGTCGAATTACTATAACATGGGTTAATCATGGCTAATTAAGAAGTATATAGACTAATCAGCAGGGATACAAGCACAAATATTTGTTCTGGCCGAATTTCAAGAAGGCGACGGGGTGCATGGCGCGTTACTCATAGTGTCGCGACGGGGTATCTCATCGCAGTTCTGGCCGCAGCGGTGCGGCCTGGCGCGACAGGCGAACCGGCTGGCCTGGCCCGGTTCGGGTTTGGGAACGCGGCGGCGAGGCCCGTCGCGTTCATGACGCGGCCTGAAGGCCGACCGCGACACTCCTATTATCGCGGCGTATCGCGCCGCCGCGATAACAGGGGCGGTCTAGGTTTTCCCCTTTTTCTCTGGGTGGACCCTTCTTGACACAGGGTCATTCTAAATTCAGTATAAAATCGCACGGTGATCCAAAAAGTACAAAACCAGTTTTAAACGAAAGTAGACATGTATATATATCAATATGCAGGATTCATTTGAAAATAGACAAGGTTTAGATATGCATTGATCAGTTACTTTCGGTGACCTAAACAGGCATAGTCAGAGTTCAACGAATTAATTAGAGGTGTATACATGATGAAAAATTACGAAACTAAGGGTGTTCAAAAGCTAGTAGGACGTAGTATTTATGATAATTTTCTCATGATCTGAAGTCAAGCATGAACGAAGTTCACAAGCAATCATGAAGGGTCGGGTGCATGTATCTGACAGAGATTCAAAGAATTAATTCTCCCTCGTGGGAGATCAAAATAGAACAAAATCAAGGGCGTTTGAAAGCTATTGCACTGTAGTATCATTGAGAATTTTCTCATAGCATGAGAACAAGTACGTGCAGGGATTAGAGAAAACATGAGAGTTCGGATTCATGGTGACAGCAGGGTTTCATGAATAAATTCACCCAAATGGATGAATAGAATACCACGAAACCATAGGGCTTTTGAAGAGGTACATGAAGTCTACTTAGGATAATTATTTCACGATTTTAGCTTGAAAGATTGCCTACCTTTTGTTGAAGAGATAAAAACCCTAGTTTAGTGACGAAAATGGTAAAACTCCTCCTTGTTCTAGCCTCCTCCTCCTTGCTCCTTGTCTCCAGCCCTTCTCCTCGTTCTCCAGAGTTCCAGCCACGAAAATGGGTTGCTAGGGATGAGTTTTTGGTGCATATGGCTAACTATAGGAGTCCTAGCCATTATAAGAGTCCTCCCTTCCATTAAATCCGAATTTCCTTTTTTATCTCCCACTTTCTCTTATTTATCCACCTAATAGAGTTGGGGAGGGATCCCATTTCGTGGGTAAAGGTTAAGGTAAGTATATGACTCTTTTTAGGATAGATATGACTTGTTTTAATAGTTATTTGACCATTTTCTATTTATTAATTAATTAGATACGAATTTCTCTTAATTACTTCTCCTCTCAAGATGGACTTCATCCTATTGGGCCTAATCTATTTGGTTTGGACCATTTGTTTTACCCACTACTAATTTAGCTTAAGTGTTTTTAATTAATTCGATTTATTCACCCTTCATTGTAGTTTAAATCCATTTCATATTTATTCACTTGATTTCTTGCTTCATTAATAATTTGATCCTAATACTCCTAACATTTATCAACCTTTAGGATCCTGCTTTTGGGCCCAATAACATACGTGTGCTTAATTGTACAACTCATTTACTTACTTTACTTAATGAGTTTTAATTATCCTTTTATTTAGAGTATCTATTCATGGCCAAAATTATCCATTGGTCCATTATCATAATGGGCTATCAACCCATATTATTTAAAGTCTATCACATTTTTATTTTCATTTATAATCCACTTGGCAAATAAAATAATGAGTTCTCCGACTTATTCCTTAATTATGCTAATAAGTCGCATAATTCTTAAACTTGGTCTAAATGATATTTCTATGCCCAAATAAATGATGGGTCATTAGAGAATATTATTTAAAGTATAACTATTATTTTTATGGAATTTTTATATAGATTTCTAGGCATGTGATAATAATGCGTACATTTTTAACTAGTTGAATTTATTAATTGATAAATTTCAATTTATCCCCAATTCTTAATTAATGAATTTTCTGGGGTACTACACTACTCATATCAGTCTCTTCGTCGCGGTTCCTCTACTATCACTGAGTATATGCAGACGATCAAGGGAATTGCTGAGAGTCTCACCATCATTGGTGAACCTGTTCGTGACCAAGATCTGATTATGCAGGTCCTTGCTGGTCTTGGTCCTGCTTACAACACTTTCATCCCTTCCATCACTACTTGTATCCGCGATATTTCTCTTGAAGACTTGCATGCCATGCTGCTGGCTCATGAGAGCTTTATCCAACACTGTGAGCAATCCCTTGAGGAGACGGCCTTCCCTTCTGCTAACTCTGCTATTCGCGAACAATCTAAGTGTCAACAATCTAAGTGTTAAGTATAATAGTAAGTTAATAATGACCGACATACTACTTCTATAATGTTTTCTAATATGTCAACAATCTAAGTGTTAAGCATAATTATAATGTTACCAATAATCTAAATATTTTTCATAATTTTAACAAACATTTAAGGCAAAAAATGCTTAAATTTAACTATGAATAAAAATAGTAATTATGTGTGAATTTGTATTAATAACCAACGTAATTGTGTTATTCATAATTAAGCTTAAATTTATTTATGATTAAAAATGCTAAGTATGTGTGAATTTACGTTTAATAATCAATGTAATTGTGTTATCCATAATTTAAGAAATATCTAACGGGGAAATTTTAACTGTTATATATTTGTGTTAAATATGAAAGTAGATAAGTAATCAAATGTCATTTACAATTACTATAATTGGAATTAAACATCTTACAATTAGATCATCATTACGATTAAACATATTACACTTAAGAACAATACCATACTAAATTTTAATTAATGCTAATTAACGATAAACATGTTCGGTGTAATTACAAAAAATGAATTTGCTAAGTCAGTAATTAATAAGATTATTCTCCTTGTAAAATACTATAATAAGAAGCTTTGAAGACAATATAATATTATATACCTATTAGCAATAAAGTATATCCACAAATGAAAAGAATTGAAAAAAATGACCAAGGGCATAGTACAAGGATATTTTAGACATTGTCCAAATGAAAGAGTGAATTAACTCATTGTCATATGAGTTATTGAACCCATTTTCGAAGAAACCTAAATATTGAGGTTCTAAGGCGCAAACTATATAAGCACATGGAACCCACTTGATTCAAGTGATATGGGATAAATCATACGGTTCTCCAACACTTCCCCTCATTGTCACGATGGGCTGTGAAATTAGATGAGAGATGACACAAATATCATAATGGGCTTTGGCTGACTCTGATAACATGTAGAAATCCACAAAATTTAAGTGTTGAGGTTCTAAGACCCAAACTATATAATCATGTGGAACTCACTTGATTCTTCCGATATGGGATAACATACGGTTCTCCAACAAAGAGGAGCCTGGTCGCAGACCATGTAGCTGTGCCTTCAACTGCAAAAAACGAGCCTTGGAAGTGGAAGCAATGTTCTAGCTAAGGCGTCCCAGACTGACTTAGCTGTTTCAAGATGAACCACCAGAGGGAGGATCGGCTCTGAGACAGGCGATGAGGCAAGACAGCAAATATTGGTCACGCTGGAGGCAGGAAACTCGTTCTGGCGTAAGGGTGAGCGATGACGAGGAGCTGCGCTCTGGCAGAGACAGGGTTGCTGGTTGTCCAGCCAAGAGATCGAGCAGGCCATGACTTCGCAGAAAAGGAAGAAATTGTGCACGCCAGAGGAGGTAGTTGTCAGTAGTGGGTTTTAGCGGAAGAAACGTCAACACGTTGGATGGGAAAGGAGCAGGGTGGGTCATGGCACAGGACATCAAGGAGGTGGTGGATATGGTGGAGGAAGCCGGTGCAGAACTGGAGGAAGACATGGTGGAGGGAGAAGAGGCCATAGCAATGTGTCGTGGGACAGAGAGCTCTGATACCATGTAGAAATTATGACCACGCCCTTTTCCATTAATGAGGGAACAGTACATATATACATAAGGTACAACAGAGATCCTGCGGATCAAGCGCAGGGGATCAGGATTACAAGATTATCATCTATGTTGATAAGTTCCCGGAATGGAATTGCCTCTCGTCGTCCACGATATGCTAATTGGGCGGATCCTTATCCGTAATACTCGGAAGCAGTACGCGGAGGACATTAACTTGTCCATGGAAAAGTTCGTGAGCATCCTAGTTATCGATGGCTGCTTCATCATCGAGTACTTCCTAAGGCGGGTCTTGAAGGAGAGGCAGGAGACCATCAATCTGTTTGGCGTTGGATGGAGTTTCACCCACCTGCGCAGGGACCTGATGTTGTTGGAGAACCAGATCCCTTCTTCGTCCTGGTAAAGCTGTTCGAATTATGACCAACATCTCCGGTAGCAGTGCTACTAAAGTACGTTTTGGACATTGCCCTCGAGTTCCTACATATGAAACTTATTCCAGATGACAAGCGCCCGAAGGAAGGCGAAGTGCACCATCTACTAAACCTGCAGCACAAATGCCTAAATCAAGATGGCCCACGAGATAAGCACAGCTCAAATTATGGCCACTTAGCACAGTTGAACCCAGTCAAGACGGCAAGTTACCATCTCTCGTGGCTATTCTACGGCCTGCTCTACCTAGTGTTCATTCACGAGTTGCCACCACAGACATACAGCAAGGAATGGAAAAGAAGGAGACGATCCCGAGTGCCACAGAGCTTCACGATTCCGGAGTCAAGTTCAAGAGGAAGTGCCTCGGAAGGATGAGGTGGCGTCCGACTTGGATGTATCGTTTACTGTAGAGGGGACATTGGACATGACCTTCTTTCGGGTGAGACAGATGACCAGTTCGCAGCTCCGCAACTTCATTGCCAGTAGTGCCAATGCCAACTCGAGAACTACTTCAGAACCTATGCAATCTTCACGTGTAATATAATCAAAATCGAAAATGATGTCTCCATGTTCAGAAAATATGGGATAATGGAGACGACATAATTGGGCAACGACAAAGAGGTGGCAAAAATGTTAAACTCGTTATTGAAAGGCACGCTTCTCACCTATAAGAAATACTATATTAACTCTTCGTTCTTAGTCTCTGTTTGGCAATAGATTGGGGTTAGAGATAACTCCAACATATGACTAAAGTTATACAGGGTTAATTCATTTTTTAGTTTATTTTCTTGTATGTTAACCCAGTTTAATTACAGTGAGTTACATCACTTTCTCTTGATTACTTTGACAAGATAAAGTGAGTTAACCCACTTTCATATCAAAAAGTGACTTGAAAAGATAAAGTAGCAATTAATGTTGTGTTGAGAAAAGAGAAAATAACAATTAATGTTGTGTACCGTCATGGCAAAAAAATAGTAACTCAATAGGTTAACTCCAATCCACCTCTAGAGGTGGGTTGGAAAATTGTGAGTTAACTCACATTTGACTTATTTTTAATCTAACTCACTTGAGTTAACTTTTTTTTTTGTTACCAAACTATTTTTGAGTTAACTATGAGTTAATTTTGAGTTAACTTTAAGTTAACTCATTACCAAACTGAGACTTAAGGACGTGAAGAACTATTTTGACATCCCTCACCATAAGTGGCGAGCGAAGGTGGTGAGCGCATCCTTCCGCAGTCCATGGGCTCCGATTTCCATAATCACCGCGATTATCAGCTTTCTTATATCGATCACTAAACCTGCTTTTACAATTCTCTGTCGATCAGCTAATTAATACAATATAATTAATTACCTATCAAAAGTTCCAGACGCTTGTGTAGGGCTTCGATTGGGGCACTTGGAGCAGGACAAGTTATTTTCAGATCGCTACCGTCTTCCTCAAAGTACTATTGTGTTCATTGATATATGTATTAATTTGTTTTTCCTTTTATTCACATTGTTATCGCACTACAAGGAAAGTAACATTTGTCAACGGATTATATGTCACCGGCTAAAATTATCAGCTGACATAATTCATATTTATCAACGGTTAACAATAACTGTTGACAATATTATCTATTTGTCAATGGCTAATTAGCCGTTGACAAAACCGTTTCCAAATGACAATTATATAAACGGCTAATCTTGTATTGTTTGAGTGTGATTGGTGGTATGTTTATAGAAAAGATAGAGAGTTAAAGATCGATAAATATGAGATTGTCATTCAATACCCACCTCAAACTCAACAGAAATGAACCATTTGCTCTCGCAAGTCAAGTGGAATAGATGTTCTATGTAAATGACAATAAAACATCAGGGTGGATTATTCCTGTTAGAGCACAACCTCAGGATTATTATTGAAACGACTCGAGAACCCGACCCTCGGCCCACGCCGAGGACCCGATTCTCACGGTCGCCGCCCACAGATCCGAGGACCCGGAAAGGCTATAATCTATGTCTAACAGGATATGTATTGGAAGTAAACGTCAACTGCTAATCTAGAAGTGTACATGCGGAAACAGAAAAGAGAGTGAGACCACCACGTACCACTCTAAGTACAGTCCCAACACACGCACGCTAGTACAAGTAAAAAGCAGGGGAAGAACAAGTCCCTAGGGGCATACCCCGAGGGTGACGTACACTGAAAAAGGGGAAACACTGATCTACGGGGTCCTCGCCTATCGCTCCGTCTCCTCTGCCCTGCCGCTGCTGAGAAGCTCACTTGGAAAAATGAGGGATGAGCTTCACAACAGAAGCTCAGTAGGGACTACCAATCACCTACTGGCTCTAACAGGCAGAAGAATATTATATAACAATTAAAATAACAACAGTTTATATCTTCTACCTACGAACGGAAGTGCGGAACCGAAGCTACAACTAGCGCAGTAAGGAAGACAACACGATCGGAAACTCCATACGACTGCTCGTCGTGACCACCACACGGCTAGTAAAACATAGACAGGGGGGACCCCGCCTGGACAAGGAACACTAGCTACGGAAAACGCTACCACTAGTCAGAGGTCAGGTGCGCCCACCGACGTCTTACCCTCGACCCAGGTCCTGACCCTCACCTCTCGTCAGAGCGAGGTAGGACACAAGTACACAACAGTAACCGTCGTAGTCTGGCCAGACTACGGTCCCACGCCTGACCTCTCCAAGTGGTTCCGGGGCCACAAGGAGCGAGGCAGTGAGAAACAGGACTGGCTGGCCTGCGCCGGGTAGAACTCTGAACCGTCCTCGGCGTCCCAAACCAACGACGAGAGCTCTACAAACGACTCAACGCCGCTGTCCTAACCACCGTTTTCCCCTCAGCTCTAGGGTCCGCCTACTAGGCTGCCAACCCGAGCACGCTCGTAGCCCAGAGCCACCCTCAACACGCTCACCAGGACGGGGGTCCCAGGCAATGGTAACAACCTCTCACACGGGACAAGCCCTCAAGTGTCTAGCACCGAACGAAGACTAGTGTAGGACCGCACTAGGGAACTAGCACAGGTGCCACGGTACACTAAAAGAAGCGGAAACAACGAAGACCAAAACCTATCTCTCGGCTACAGTCGCGACGCATCGGGCCGTCGCAACAAGGTCGCGACGCCTTACCGGGCCACCGCCGTCGCGACCAGGTCGCGACGCTCTAAGAGTGCCGCGATCATGTCGCGACCGGGCTGGCCGTCGCGACAAGATCGCGACCTCCATGGGGGTCGCGTCCTTAGCAGAGGGGGGTTCCGGATTGCTCCCTTCGGAGACCACCCCAAAAACATGAAACGAGCATTCCACAGGGGGAGGGGAGCATGATTGACATGTATTTAAAGCTGTAAATCATGCAAACCACCCTACACCCCACAAACATGGATTTACTAAGAATCTACGCTCGAAGGGGGAAACTCACTCAGCCACGAGCATGGATCCTCACTCTCCCGCAACCACAAACCACGAGGAGACACATCTCTAAGGGGAGGGGAGCATGTTTAGGGCGAGAGGATCATGGGTCCCTACCTCCACGCAAAGAGTAAACCCGTTGGGGCCTTCTCGTAGGAATGGTTGCCTCCATCTCGCTCCAAACGACACGACCACGTCCCCTGCACGAACGGAACGACACCCTCCTCAACATGGACACCTTGAGCTCGAAGAAACGCCAAGAAAACGCAAGGGGAGCTCGAGGGAAAGAGTGGGGGAGAAGACGGAGAGGAAGAGGGCGAGGGGGAGAATGGGGCGCAGTGTTCGGTTTGAAACCGACGGCCCCCAGAACGCGACCGACCGACCGACTGGCGCGACAACGAACGTGTTGCGACGCCTGTAGGCGGCGTGACCATGTCGCGACGGCCATCCCCGGCGTGACCCTGAAAAAATCGGTCAAACTTCGAAGACTGGAAAAGTAGTACAGGGAGAAATAACATACGTGCCTCCCACTTTAAGACATTTCACCCTTGAAATAAGAAACAACTTGGTCTCAAACTGGAAAGCAGTACAGGAAGAAATAACATACCAATCAATCAAACAAATAGGGAAATTGCTCCAGTATCTCATCCTCGCACTCCCAGGTGGCCTCGCCCCCGACGTGGTTCTGCCAAACAACCTTTACCAGCGGAATCTGCTTCCGGCGCAACTTCTTCACTCTGCGGTCGACGACTCTGACCGGGTACTCTGGCACTGACAAGTTTGCTGCTACCTCAGCTGTGAGTAGTCCAACACGTGCGAAGGTCTGCCACGTACCTCCTGAGCTGTGAAACGTGGAAAACCATGTGCACACCAGCCAGCTCTGCCGGAAGACTCAATCTGTAAGCCACCTCGCCGACCCTCTCTGAGATAGGGAAAGGCCCAATGTACCTTAGCTTTCCCTTCTTACTGAACCTCATAACACCCTTGGTCGGCGAGACCCGCAAGAAAACAAGGTCACCTACACTGAACTGTAGCGGCCTCCTGCGGACGTCTGCGTAGCTCTTCTGCCTGCTCTGTGTTGCTCGAAGCCTCTGCCTGACAAGACTGACCGTGTCTGCACACTGCTGCACTAACTCTGGTCCCAAAAGCTGCCTCTCTCCAACCTCGAACCAGTGAAGAGGTGTTCTGCACGAGCGACCATACATAGCCTCGTATGGCGCCATTCGATGCTTGTGTGATAGCTGTTGTTGTAGCGAACTCTACCATCGAAAGGTGGACTCCTAGGTGCCACTCCAGTCTAAGCAGCATGCTCTCAGCATATCCTCCAAGGTCTGGATCGTCCTCTCTGACTGTCTGTCTAATTACGGATAGTATGTTGTGCTCAACCTCAACTCTGTGCCCAGTGCTCTCTGCGACTGCGCCAAAACCCTGACGTGAACCTTGGATCTCTGTCGGAGACGATCGAAACTGGAGTTCCGTGCAAGCTACAACTCTGTCCATGTAAGCCTGGCTAACCTATCCACTGACCAGACATCCTGACTGGCAAAAAGTGCGCTGACTTGGTCAAATGGTCACGATCACCCAGATACCATCATGACGCTGCGGAGTGCGGGGCAACCCAACCACAAAGTCCATGGTGATGTCGTCCCACTTCCACACAGGAATGGCAAAGGCTGCAGCTCACCATCAGGACGCTGATGCTCAGCCTTCACCTACTAACAGGTAAGGCACCAAGCGACAAACTCCGCCACGTCCTTCTTCATCCCTGGCCACCAGAAGACCTCCTCAAGCAATGGTACATCTTGGTGGAACCAGGATGAACAACATACCTCGATCTGTGAGCCTCTGAAAAAAATGCCTGGCGCGCCTCCTCTGGAACGTACAAGCGGCCTCTGAACCTGACCTCACTGTCCTCGTCAAGCTCTACATCTGGCATCTGCAAAACGTCTGCCAACTGTGAGTCTGCCTGCTGTGCCTGCAACACCTGCCTAAACACTGACAGCCGAACTGACAATTGGATGCCACAGCACGGTCTCTGCTCCTCGATGGGTAGAACACTCCCTGGGACAGCTCCTCAAACAGCCTCCACTCTCTGACCATCAGTGAACTCAGTGAACGCGCTGCTCAACGCATAGGCCACGACGTTAGCCTACCTGGGTGATAGGAGAGGGTTAGGTCGTAGTCCTTCAAATACTCCATCCATCTGCGCTGCCTTGAGTTCAAATCCTCTGGGTGAAGATGGACTGCAAACTCTAATGGTCGGTGAAGATCTCAAAGCCTTGCCATACAGGTTGTGCCTCCACAACTTGAGAACGAACACCACTGCTGCCAACTCCAATCATGGGTGGGTAGTTCTCCTCATGCTTCA
This sequence comes from Colocasia esculenta, assembly GCA_014218235.1. NCBI lineage: Eukaryota > Viridiplantae > Streptophyta > Magnoliopsida > Alismatales > Araceae > Colocasia > Colocasia esculenta. The sequence continues at coordinate 18,064 of JACBKR010003807.1, forward strand.
TGAGCTTCCGAGAAGCATAGGCAACGACCCCACCATGCTGCATCAGCACGGCACCCAACCTGATCTCGACGCATTGGTGTAAACCACGAAACCACCGCTGCCCATGGCAAGACCAACAATGGCGCTGAAGTCAACCTCGTCTTCAGCTCTCGGAGCTCTGCTCACAGTCCTTGACCAAACAACCTGACGTCCTGCCTTGTCAACCTGGTCAACGATGCTGCAATCTTGGCGAAATCCTGAATGAATCTCTTGTAGTAACCAGCCAAGCCCAGAAAACTGCGAACTTCTGACACTGACGTGGGCTGCTCCCACGACAACAAGGCCTCCACCTTGGCAGGGTCCACTGCCACACCAGAACCCGAGATCACGTGCCCGAGAAAGTGCACCTCCCTTAGCCAAAATTTGCACTTGTCGAACTTGGCATAAAGGCGATGACTATGCAGGGTCTCCAGCACGATCCTCAGGTGCTCCTCGTGCTCCTCCTCAGAAGCTGAGTAGACCAAAATATCATCGACAAAGATAACCACAAAACGATCTAGGTACTCACTGAACACCCTATGCATCAATCCATGAATGTTGTAGGTGCGTTCGTTAGCCCAAATGGCATCACGATGAACCAAAGTGACCGTACCTGAACTGGAAAGCTGTCAGGCCAACATCTAACTCTCTGATCTGCATCTAGTAGTAAGCGGACCTCAAGTCAATCTTCGAGAATACCTTTGCCTACTGTAGCTGATCAAACAAATCATCAATCCTCGGCAGCGGGTACTTGTTCTTCACAGTAACCTAGTTCAACTACCGATAATCGATGCACAAACGTAGACTACCATCCCTTTTCTGCACAACAAAACATGTGCTCCCCACGGCGAACGACTCGAACGAAAGAAGCCCAGCTCAAGCAACTCCTGAAGCTGGCTCTTCACTCGCGCAACTCTGCCGGAGCCATCCGGTAAGGTGCCTTTGTAACGCCCCGACGCGGAATATTGGAGCGGGATTACAGTTATTAAATAGTACAGAGTGAGAAAATAAATAACAAACCATTGTACATCTGGATAACACCAATAAACTCCAATTTCATTAATAATCCACCAGCCATCACTACATTCACTAATAATTCATCAAACTTCAAGAACTAACTATTACATCAGCGTATTAGAGCCAAACTAGGGCCAGAGTACTTTATTCAAACTCAAACTATTACATCATGACTAACTAACTCATAACTATACTAACTAACTACTAAAGCGTTGATTGCAATAAATGGTCACTCCTGAGAATCATCCTCAGTCCCGTCCTCGTGAGTGTGGTCATCGTCATACTCGCCTAAAACACATTAAATAAAAACGCAGGATGAGCGAATAACGCCCAGTAGGACTTAATATCTCGTGTAAACAAGCAGGCTTTAAGTGTTTAACCTTTTATCAGCAGAGTAACTAACAGGAACGAGCAAGTATGAGAACATAAGGTAGTCATGTTAGTAAGATCACAAGACAAGAATACCTTATAGGTAACAAGTACAACAAAAGATTTGGCCATATTTCAAGTTAACAAGTAAATTGCACAGCAGTGCACAAGCAAGTAAATCAAGTAACATGTGTTTAGTCGATCATCTTATCAACCACAAGTCAAGTTTATGTACATGAATGTTTGTGAATGTCTTAGATCAATCTTGCGTGTCATGCGTTAGGTGTACGCCATCACCCTGATCATTAGACCCTCGCGACTTATAGCCTTTCAGGTGCTCCTCCAAGGACCAGATCGGGACCCTATCATGTTGCCTAGCATAGTCATGTTTTTATCTTAGACAATCACAAATGGCCAAGAGAGTACCAATAATAGATGAGAGTAGCAGATGAACTAGATGAGAGTGTAGAGAGAACATGAACAGATGAGAGTATCGAGATAGTAGATGAGATAGGGACATTTTCGTAAAATGACGAGAACACATGATAGTAACGGTTGCACGGCACCAGATCGGGTACCGGCAGTCTGGTAGAAGTCACAATCGCCCCTTAGCCGTGCCGTGTACACGGGGTAGGTGGTTCGGTGTGACCCAAGACAAGAAGGAAACGCTAAGGCATGGATCGTACTGATCCCTAATGGTGTAACGGGTTTTGGGGTACAACCAGCTCGTTGACTAAGGACGTGCGCCAAAGCCAAGAAGACTTACGGAGGCTTGACAAGGAGTCCCTGGCCCAGTCGAGAGTATTCCCGATGGAGAGGTGGTCCAAGTCAAGAGAAAGTGTGTAGAAATAGGTCCGTTGTGCCTCGAGTGCTCGATGGTCGAGGGAAAATGGTAACGGTAGATAAAATGCGCGAGAATATATAAACAATTATATTTAATAAAATAGGGAATTAGTAATTTATTTCACTAAATTACCGAATACATTATTGCGTACTTTAATAAGGTCAGATGGCAATTAATAATGTTATATGTGTGCAAGTGTAAAGAAATATCTTGAGAATATGATAGTTCGTGAAATTGACTTTTAAATAATATATTTCATGCGATTATTAACAAAAATAAATAATCAAATTGTTACGGTTCAAAACAGTGCATGATTATGGTTAAACTTGAGTCATATAGCTTAATTGACAAGGGCATGAGAGCAATTTCATGTTCTTGCCGAAGTCTCCAAATCGCGGCGGACCTACCCATCGCGATTCAAGTCGCGACGGGCGGCTCGGGCGCGATCCACAGACCGGCCGGCCTGACTCGGACCGGAAAGAAACTGCGGCACCTTAGGCCGTCGCGTTATAAACGCGACGCTCCTACAAGGCGTGACCTGACTGGTATCGAGCGGATCGCGCCGTCGCGATATCAGGACGGTCCGACATTTTTTCCCTTTTTCTAGGGTTGATCAGATTTGACACAGGGCTCTTCTAAATTCAATATAAAATCGTATAATGATCCACAATCACTAATCTAGTTTCAAATGAAGTAGACACATAGATCTATCAGCATGCACGATAATTTGAAATTAGACAAGATTAGGCATGCTTTGAACATGTTACATTCTGATGACCTAAACAAGTGCAGTTAGGTTCAACGAATTAATTAGAGATGAATACATGATGAAAAATTCTGAAACTAGGGCTTTGAAAGCTAATAGGATGTAGTATTTATTTTAATTTTATAATGGTGTGGGATCAAGTATGCACAGAGTTCACAAGCAAACATGAAGGGTCAGGTGCATGGTTCAGACAGAGATTCAAAGAATTAATTCTCTCTAATGGTGATCGAAATAGATCAATACCAAGGCCGTTTGAAAGCTAATGCAACGTAATATAAATGAGAATTTTCTCATAGCATGGGAAGAAGTACGTGTGGGGGATTAGAGGAACATGAGATTTTAGGTTTATGGTAACAGCAGGGATTCAAGCAATAAATTCGCCCAAATGGATCAGCGAAATGCCACGAAACCATAGGACTTTAAAGAGGTACATGAATTCTACCTAGGGAAATGTTTACACGATTTTTTCTTGAGAGATTGCCTACCTTTTTCATGGAGTAGAAACCCTAGTTTGGATGACAAAAATATGAAGAAGAAAGCCAAGCTCTAGCCCCTTCTCCTCCAAGTTCTTCCTCCAGATTGCCTCTTCCTCGTCTCCAGACCTTCCAACAATGAATTGTGGGGTGCTAGGGTCGAATGGGGGGTGTTTTGATGGCTGTAAGTTCTAAATCACCTAAAACTCTTTCCTCCTCATTTAATTACGAATTTCCATAATTATCACCTATTTCTTCTTGCTATTATCTATCTAATTGGGTAAGGGAGAGGCCTATTTCATGGCCAATGGGGTTAGGATGGGTTAGGGACTCTTATTTGAGATAGACATGACTTATTTAGTATTTATCTTAGCCTTTACTATTTTTTAATTAATTAGATACGAAATTCACTTAATTACATCTCCTCCCAAGATGGCTATCACTAATGGGGCCCAACTATTAGGTTTGGTTCATTAGCGTAACCCATTAATAATTTAGCTTAATGGGTATTACTTTAATTCCCTTTTGTTTCCATTATTTCCCCTTTATTCCATTAAATCATTATCTCATTTATTAATAAAACTTTATTTTATTTGGATTTTAAAAATCAAGGTGCCTACATCCTCCCCCTCTTAAAAAGAATTTGGTCCCCAAATTCATATAATCGTCAGAGGAAGAGTCTTACTGAATAAATCCGATATATTTCGTCGCATGGTTGCTTCGGCTCCCATGTACCTCTTCAACTTCGTGATTTCTCACAGTATCATGACCACAGATAGGGGCGTTACGAAGCTGTTGAATCTTTTTGTCTAGTATTTTCACATGTTTCTTTTCATAGGTCATATCTCTATTCAGGCTGATATCGTCAAAGCTGATCACATGTGAAGGATCGTCACATACTTCCTTAGCATTGACACATGGAAAACATTATGTACGGTAGAGAACTGGGGAGGTAGTGCTAGTCGGTACGCCACCTCGCCAACTCTATCCAATACTCAAATGGACCTATGAATCTTGGTCTTAACTTGCCTTTCATCCAAACCGTTGAAATCATCGGTCGGGATACTTTGAGCATCACATGGTCTCCAGTTTGAAACTCTAAGTCCCTCTTCTTTTATCAGCATAGCTCTTCTGCCTGGACTGAGCTACTTAATTCTGTCTGTAAGGCCTTGATTTTCACCTTGCTTGCTTAAGTATATATATATATATATATATATATATATATATATATATATATATATATATATATATATATATATAATATTTGTGTGTGTGTGTGTTTATAGATTCTGCATATTTTAAGTATGTTTTTGTCGACCAGTCGGCGTCAATATAAGCTGACGTTGACTAGTAATAAGCGGCAATATCGATGGACGCCCACTCTGATTAGGCGACCAGAGATGTGGACGTCAATATCTCAGACCAGTTTACGCTTCCAGATCCGGAAACTTCTCCGGAAACTTCGCCATCTATTTTAGAAACCATTCCCAACGGCTCTATGACTTACCCTTACGCATGTCTGGCCCTCAACCCTTTATATTGCCCAGTTTTCGGCCAGATCTATCCTTTTGACTCTTGGGTTAAAAACCTAGCTTTTCTGTGCTAAACTCCAACTTGAACCTGGGAGATCCGACTTCGGGAGGCTTCACCCCGGTGATCTGCCTCGACTGGTGACAACTCTGATCATCCGGGAACGACTCCCCCGCTGGTGTACAGTGAATATCAACAGAGAACCCGGGTAAAGAGAGATTTGAAGACTCTTTGGCACAGGCCGAGGAGGGATTCTCCGGCTTAAATCGTTGCTTGTGGATTTTACAAGAGGCAAGTACCCCACCCCCATCAACCCTACTGTGTCTAGTATGTCCCAGGAATTTTACGGATTTTTCTCGTGTCCTGGAACCCCCCATTCAAGTGATCTGTTAGGGTCAATCTGTGTTTATGCAGACAGGATATTAACGACAGGATCCCTTGCCGCTAATATCATATGTTGGCGGCATCATATATTTTCGTTAACCTTATAGACGGCTACCCCATGCCGTCAAGTTCATCAGACTGCAACAGTGTGCAGGTCTGCCCTTCTATAAGTAAATTTCAAGATTCTCCGCATGAGGATATACGGTAAATGTTTATATGATCTATAATATACATGTTGGAGTGTACTGTGAGTATATTGTGAAATTTCGTAATCTGCCCTAATTATTAGAATTCTTTGAATGTTCGACCGACTAATTTAATCTTGTAAAATCTCGTTTGTGAAATCTGTATAGAATTTAACTGTGATAAAATTCTGTACACTGTTTATGAGTTCTAATGCATGATATTAAATTTGGGAAATTTATAATATCTGTACAGTTTATAAATTTTCTGAACCGAAAAATAGTGAATATATCTACTCAGTGTAGAATGTTAATAATTCGTGCGAAATTAGTTAAAATCCTATAAATTGACATATAATTAGAACTGTCAGTATTCATGTATATAATAAATTGTGGGTCCGAACAAGAAAATTTATGTCAGTTTGACTATTTTTACATTGATAACATCACTGTTAGAATTTTCAGAAATTGCGTGATTCAGAAAAATATGGATCTTGGTATGCATGATGGTTAGATTGTGATAGATTTCTGATTAAATTTCTATACTGAATTGATAACAGTAGCGATATATGTTGGTTTTATGTGTTCGATATTGACAAATAATACATGATTACACGGTTAGTATTTAATTCTGTAAATTTCAGCATGATTAGACTGGTTTTAAAACTTGTTTAATACTGAAGACAGTAGTACCATGCTAGGTATACTGAAGAATGTAAATGTGCGAGCATGAGATGAATGTGTAAAAAAGTGTGCATTTAGAAGTGTGTTGAAACTTGGTAAATGTATAAATGTGTCATGGGTGACACTGCTACCTTAGAGAGCTGTGGAACTGTACTGTGGTAAAGTCCCACGGGAAAGTTCAAAGTGTGTGATGTCCCATGGGCATTGGATTAAATCCTGGAGGCGAACAAGTATCGCTGGTTAGGGTGGGGAGTTCTCTCTCCCGGTTCTGCACAGTAACTAAGATTTATCACTGGAATGCCTAGGTGATAGATATGTGTATGATTAGTGTGTGTCCTTCTAAGTGGTTGGGCTATGTGTCACGGCATTAAGAAATTGTGAAATTATGTTTTAAGTGAAAGGAAATGTGTAAATGTGAGACTGTGTAAGTGAATATGTGAAAATTATTTTAGAATTCATGCTAGAATAGTCTTTTATAAAATATGCAAGTCCATGTTTTAAACGTTCAATAATTAGTATATAATGGTTGAATGAAATTTAGTTTAACATATTGAGAATATGTAGAAAGCATGTGATAGGCTTAAGTTATGTTGTATAAAGTAATTCTATGTGTAATATGTGTAGAAATCATGCATAGGTTTCTATTTGAATTGATTGCCAAATCTACGCCTTATGTATTAGTTGTGTAGCATGAGAATATGGATATTATATGATGCATGTATGTTTAGTGTGTTTGGTGTTACTTGTTGATTTCTTTTGAACTCATTCTTGCTTCGGCGTACAGGCAGACGTTTCTACTTCTTCCGAGGAGATCGTTAGGAGCGACTCGGAGCGGGAGTAGAAGATCTTGTTGTGGATTAGCATTGTACTTTTCCTAAATTTCATAGTATGTAATGAAACTCTGCGTAATCTCATGTGGACAATGTATTTATTTTATTTTCAGTTAGGAAAAGTTAGTTCTCTTTTCCTCTATACAAACTGTGAATAGAATGTGGATGATGGAATAAGAATTCCTCTCATTTCTTTCAATTCCGCTATCATGTTTATATATTTGTGTATGTTTCAGCCTATCGTACTAGTGTTGGGTAAATGTCCCACTGTGGCGACGCTTTCTATATCAACGTGGGTTGTAGAACCGTACTGATATAAAGAGGGTCGTTACAGAGATTGGTATCCGAGCTTCAGGCTGAAATTGTACATAAATATGCATATACCATCATCTTCATTGTATGCTAAGTCTGTGTAGATTGTCCACATAGATAGTAATTAGTTAGAAATTAGATAGTCTAGTTCTAAATTGTGATTAATTTGTTTTGCAGGCAGATATGGCTTCGCGTGGTAGGCGTGGTGTTCCTGCTCGTGATGGCGAGCAGAGGAGAGATGAGCCTCGGCGTGAGGATCAGGGTGAGCAGCAGGCCCCTGCCCCCAGGGTCCTGTACTCCCCCACCGCCACCAGTAGACTATGGAGTGTTCATGCAGGGTTTAGTGCAGGCCATGCAAACGCAGGCCCACACTCAGGCTGCACTCCAGGCTCAGTTGGAGGCTCAGGTTAAATAATAAGATAAAGTGGTCTGTTTTATTCAATGCATGTTTGTTATGTTATTGTGTTAATTATGTTGCTTTTGTAGCAGGCTCAAGTGCCAGCTCCCCAGGCTCAGGACCATGGTGGACCCTCCATCATGGAAAGGTTCAAGAGGATGTCGCCACCCTCTTTTAAGGGGGAGAGCGATCTGCTGTTAGCTGAGAGCTGGATGAGAGAGATTGAAAAGATCTTCCGGGCTATTAGGTGCGCTGAGGAGGACAGGTCACTTTTAAGCCCCATATTTTGGCAGGAGCGAGCTGACGTGTGGTGGTCCTCGTTGCTACTACTCGGTTCGAGGATGGTGCTGTGGAGGTTGGTTGGGATGAGTTCGTGAGGCTCTTCCGAGCCAAGTTTGTTCCGGAGCACATCCAGGACAAGATGGAGCAGGAGTTCCTCTCTTTGACTCAGGCTCCATGACAGTGCTGGAGTACGAGGCGAGGTTTGCCGAGCTATCGAAGTATGCCCCTCATATTGTAGCTGATGAGCGCAGGAAGGCGAAGAAATTCGTGATGGGTCTGAGACCATCGCTGAGGACGAGGTTGGTGGCTTTCGACATCGTACTCTCGAGCAGGCGCTCAGCGCGGCGTGTCGGTAGGAGGGAGAGATGGAGCATACCTGGAGGAGAAGAAGCTTCTCAGAAGAGGCCCGCGGCTCCTTTCCAGAGGCAGGAGAAGAAGAAGGCGACTTTTCAGTCACCGCAGCGTCCTGTGGCATCGGGCAGTGGTCAGGTACCTTCTCAACGTTCCCCTATGGTAAGAAGGAGTGCCCTCATTGCGGGAGGGCACATGGTGGTACGGAATGTTGGATGCTGGCGGGGAAGTGCTTGAAGTGCGGGAGCAGTGAGCATAGGATCAAGGATTGTCCGAGGCTTCAGCAGGGAGTCCAGCGTGGACCAGCCCCAGTAGCAACAGCAGCGCCAGCACAGGACGACCATGGAGACCTCGAGCCCCAGCTCGAGTGTTTGCATTAGCTCGTGAGGACGCCGAGCAGGCGTGATCATGTCACCGAAGGTACAATTTTGTTTTTAGGTGTTCATGCTCGGGTTTTATTCGACACGGGTGCTACTCACTCGTTCATTTCCGAGCGTTTTGCTAGGCAGTTAGCCTTAGAGTCAGGATTGAGTCTGAGGATTTAGAAGTCTCTTTGTCTGTGCACACACCTGCGGGTACGTTATCGACTAGAAAGTGTATTCCGTCTTTACCGGTGTGCATTGAGGATAGAGTCCTAGAAGGGTGCTTCTTCTTGCTTAGATGAAGGACTATGATGCCATTCTTGGTCTGGATTGGCTAGAGGAGCACTATGCTTTAGTAGATTGTCGTGGGAAGAAGATCGTTTTCCTCATTCCTGGTGAAGATAAATTTTCTCATCCCTTGCCGAGGAACT